>CAUYLG010032932.1:0-86296 GCA_963573385.1 Cacajao melanocephalus
GGGGAGGGGGAGGGGGAGGGGAGGGGAGGGGAGGGGAGGGCAGGGAAGTGGAGGAACTCCACACCAGCCTGGGCAACAAAGCAAGACTCTTGCCTCTTAAAAAAATTTAAAACTTGGCCAGTGTAATGGTACACACCTAGAGTGCCAGCTACTCCAGAGGTCGAGGAAGGAGGATTGTTTGAGCCCAGGAGCTATGATGACACCACTGCACTCCAGACTGGGAGACACAGTGAGACCCTGAATCTCGAAGGAAAAAAATAAAAAGTCTATTAAAATGAAAATAACGGTAAGAGTTATTAAATGTGCTTACCTGATAAAATAAAAAATGAAACAATTCTGTTGGTCTCCTATAATTCCAGATGCACAAATCCAAACGTCTGGGGGCCACTGAGCCAGTGTCCAGGAGCTGAGGGGTATCAAGTGCTCACAGGTCTTGGCAAACTTGTTTGCATGGGCTAGATATTGATTTTGTTTTCAAAGCAAAATGAAGCCAGACAGAAAGACAAGCCATTGGCAGACTAATGATAACACTCCTGTCTCTGAGTTCCATGAGACTAAACAGGATTTGGACGAAGTTTCCTGCCTGCCAAACTTTCTGCAACATTAAAAACCATGTTGAACTCACTCAAGGATGACAGTCATTTCTGGGTGTGAGACAAAATGTTCCAGAATGGACCTGCCAAGTCTGTTTTCTTCCTCTTTCCCACACCCAAGCAGAAAGGCTAATACCTGGCTCCACAAAGTCCACAATCCTGAGAGTGCCGGCTTCACAGATTAACTACCAAAGCCTATATTATCTTGATTCTTTGCTGTCCAAAATAGTTGAAACTGGTTGAGGAGAAGCTTTGAGGCCATAATTAGCATATTTGGTAGCAAAAGGTAGGGAAGGTCATCATGATTGTGCAGGGACTGCCTTTGAGATTATGAGTCGTAATACGTGACAAGTGCTAACTATTTACAACACCAGGCACATCCCTAAGCAGGCTCGTATATTCTCTCCCTATTCTTCAACCCAGAAAGGTAAGTATTGCCATCAACATTTTGCTAATGTGAAAACAGGGCATTAAAAGTTTTTTAAGGCCAGGCACGGTGGCTCATGCCTGTAATCCCAGCACTTGGGAGGCTGAGTTGGGTGAATCATGGTCAGGAGTTTGAGACTAGCCTGGCCAATGTGGTGAAATCCCATCTCTACTAAAAATACAAAAAATTAGCTGGGCGTGGTGGCAGCCGCCTGTAATCCCAGCTACTTGGGAGGCTGAGGCAGGAGAATCACTTGAACCTGGGAGGCGGAGGTTGCACTGAGTCAAGATCATGCCACTGCACTCCAGCCTGGGCAACAATACAAGACTCCATCTCCCAAAAAAAAAAAAAAAAAAAAAAAGGTTATTTAAGGCTGGGCGCAGTGGCTCACATGTGTAATCCCAGCACTCTGGGAGGCCAAGGCAGGCAGATTACCTGAGGTCAGGAGTTTGAGACCAGCCTGGCCAACATGATGAAACCCCAGCTTTTCTAAAAATACAAACATTAGGTCGGGCGTGGTGGCTCATGCCTGTAATCCCAGCACTTTGGGAGGCCGAGGTGGGTGGATCACCTGAGGTCAGGAGTTCAAGACCAGCCTGGCCATCATGGTGAAAACCCATCTTAAAAAAAAAAAAAAAGAAAGAAAGAAAAAGAAAAATACAAAAATTAGCCGGGTGTGGTGGCACACACCTGTAATCCCAGCTACATGGGAGGCTGAGACACGAGAATCACTTGAACCCAGGAGACAGAGGTTGCAGTAAGCCTAGATTACGCTACTGCACTCTACCCTGGGCAACAGAGTGAGACTCTGTCTCCAAAGAAAAAAAAAGGTTATTTAAAAATTGCTGGGTAGGGCCAGGTGCAGTGGCTCACACTTGTAATCCCAGCACTTTGGGAAGCTGAGGCGAGAGGATCGCTAGACTCCAGGCACTGGAGATCAGTCTAGGCAACATGGCAAAACCCTATTTACAAAAATTACAAAAATTAGCCAGGCATGGTGGTGCATGCCTATAGTCCCAGCTTCTTGGGAGGCTGAGGTGGGAGACTCACTTGTGCCCAGGAGGTTGAAGCTACAGTGAGCCATGATTGTACCACTGCACTCCAGCCTGGGTGACTGAGTAAGACCCTGTCTCAAAAAAAAGAAACTGCTGGGCACTGTGGTGCACACCTGAAGGCCCAGCTACTGAGGAGGCTGAGGCAGGAGGACTGCTTGAGCCCAGGAGTTGGAGGCTGTAGTGCTTTATAACTGTACCTGTCAAGAGCATTGCACTCCAGCCTGGGCAACACAGCAAGACCCTATCTCTAAAAAAAATAATAAAGTTACTTTAAAATACTAAAACATTCAAATGGTACTCATATACAAGTAATAGCCTAGAGAAAACAATGTAGATATTAACTGATTAACACTGGTAATGAGAACCCAAATAAAAACAGCAACCACAAAAAAAGGAAGCATCACCTAGCCAGCAGTTCCCAAAGTGAATTAAGGTGAATGGCCGTTAATTTTATGAACAGCTTCTCTGGCAGTTTGGGAAGCATGATTAAGCAAAGAACTACACTTTTTTTTTTTTTTTTTTTTTTTTTGAGAAGGAGTTTTGCTTTTGTTGCTCAGGTTGGAGTACAATGGCACGATCTTGGCTCGCTGCAACTTCTACCTCCCAAGTTCAAGCAATTCTCTTGTCTCAGCCTCCCGAGTAGCTGAGATTATAGGCATGAGCCACCAGGTCCAGCTCATTTTTGTTATTTTTAGTAGAGCTGGAGTTTCGCCACATTGGCCACACTGGCCTCGAATTCCTGACCTCAGGTGATCTGCCTGTTTTGGCCTCCTAAAGTGCTGGGATTACAGGCGTGAGCCACCACGCCTGGCTAAACACATTTCTTTACTGCAGAAAGTAAGATTAAATGTTGCTCTGATTTTCTAAAAATAATAATAATGATATTGCCTTTCTCAAACTTAATTTCATCCGCCCCCCAGCACCCACTTCTCCACTTGGGGCTTGTGTTCCCTCGGAAAGTCTTTGGGAACAGTCGCAGTTATGGCTGCCATTAGTAAACACTGGCGATCCCTCCCAGCTATGGAAGGATGGCAGAAGCACTAGTTTCCGCCTGACAATTCAAGAGGCTAGTTTGTCTACAGCAGCACCATCACCAACACTACTGGTCTCAGTAGCTGTAACTGTAAACACTGCCTTACGATGTAAGTCTTGAGGGTAGAGACCATCTTCAGTTCTTCACAGCACCTGCGTAACTTGTAGGCACATAAGTTTTTCCAACTACATTTGGAAATATAAATACTACTCAGGAAAGTTAAAATAACGGCCGGGCGTGGTGTCTCACGCCTGTAATCCCAGCACTTTGGGAGGCCAAGGCAGGCAGATCACAAGGTCAGGAGTTCAAGACCAGAGTGGCCAACATGGTGAAACCCCGTCTCTACTAAAAAAAATACAAAAATTAGCTGGGCATGGTGACTCGTGCCTGTAATCCCAGCTTCTTGGGAGGCTGAGGTAGGACAAGTGCTTGCATCGGGACCTGGGAGGTAGAGGTTGCAGCGAGGTGAGATCGTGCCACTGCACTCCAGCCTGGGCTACAGAGCAGGACTCCGTCTCAAAAAAAAAAAAACCAACCAGGAAACAGCATATATTATTTATTTGAATTTGTTATTACTTCTTGAGACAGGGTTTCCCTTTATTGCCCAGGCTGGAGTGCAGTGGCGCAATCATAGCTCACTCTAGCCTTGAACTCCCAGGCTCAAGGGAGCCTCCTGAGTAGCTGGGACCATAGGCATGAGCTACAGTGTCTGGCAATTAAATAGTTATTTTTAAAGTACTTTTGCCCTTCCTATTTGATTACTGAAAAATAGCTTCAGTCTATAATCTGCACATAACATACATTTGGTGATTTCTAACACCACATTTGCTCTTAGAAAACAGTAGAGATTTTATCCCTCTCTCTTTTTTGGTAATATGATGGTTTTTCCACAGGTAATTGAAAATAAATTCAAAAGATAGCTTCTAAGCATATCCTTCAAAGTACCAAAGTCACACAAGTCAGTTACGACTCAATATGTACTAATGGTAGAGTATGTCTATGCCACTAGAATAAAGTTTGCGCCTATTAAAGCACAAGTTAGCAAAGACAGGTAGAAGGCAATTAAGTGGATACAGCTAGAGATTTTTATAAGATTTTGTGGTTCGGAGAGCAAATGTTATTCCACAACATTTTCCCATGTTACGTTAATATGTTACCAATATATTTCAGGATCTGATATTCTTTTCTTGCATATGCTGAAACCAAATTCTAGCTGCCTGATTCAGATGTAAGTTAAATACCGGGCCAACGAAACAGATTAACAACAAATTTGGGGGAAACATCCAAACTGTGTTAAATTAGTGTACTTATTTCAAAAGACACTTATCCACAAAATACTTGAACTAGTAAACTCAGTTGTGGGGGTAACAAAAACCAATTTATTTTGTTCTTTCCCAACTTGGTTTGAAATCTTTTCAACATTTCAAAGCAGCTAAAATATCCACCAACCCACACGAAAGAAATTAAGATGGCAGGCTGCATACGTTTGCTTTGACCCAAAAACAAAAGCCGTTTTGCTGTGTCTTTAGAGCCAGTATAATAAAAGCACAAGAAGCCCAGATGGCTTAGATTTTCTTTACACAAAGTAACTGAGAGGACTGACATCTCAACTATTTATTCAGCAAGTCTGATCCTAATGGCAACGTTAGACCCGGAATTTCTGTAAGACAAAAAGGAATGCTTTTAGGCAAGTAAAAAATTAATGGGTCTACACTGACATCCTTCCGTGCATTCGTATTCCTCCACGGTGCCTGGAGATACTAGGGAAAATGTCTTCATCAAATGGCACTATCAATTCATTCTGCTATTCCTCATTTATACTGCCTTGACTTATTAAATGCGATACTCCAGCCTCCAGCTGCTTATTTATTTATTTATTTTGAGACAGAGTCTTATTCTGTCGCCCAGGCTGGAATGCAGTGGCACGATCTCAGCTCACTGCAACCTCCGCCTCCCAGGTTCAAGCGATTCTTCTGCCTCAGCCTCCCGAGCTGCTGGGACTACAGGCGCACACCACCACGCCCAGCTGATTTTTGTATTTCTGGTAGAGATAGGGTTTTACCATATGGGCCAGGCCAGGACACAGTCTTTGGGAAATAGTCACAGCTATGGCTGACCTTGTGATCCGCCCGCCTGGGCCTCCCAAAGTGCTAGGATTACAGGCGTGAGCCATAGGGCCCGGCCGCTTATTTATTTTTTTTAAAAGAATTTTAGAAAGAAAAATAAAATATATCCTCAGTTAAATAGTATATGACTCAAATGGATGTTGGCAGGAAGAAAAAGGAGGAAAAGACCATGTACAGGTGAGCTCAACCTACCATCAATTCTGATGCCTTAATGTCATTGCTCTAGAAAGTCTGGGGAAGGGAGCTGGGCTAGGTTTTTCCTGCCGAGTAAAATGGCGTTTTTGTTTTTGGCGTTTTTTTTTCTTTGACATGGAGTCTCACTCTGTCACCCAGGCTGGAGTGCAATGGCATGATCTCAGCTTACAGCTACCTCCACCTCCCAGGTTCAAGCAATTCTCCTGTCTCAGCCTTCTAAGGAGCTGGAACTACGGGTGCGTGCCACCATGCCTGGCTAGAGAGAGAGAGAGAGAGAGAGAGACTGTGTTGTGTGTGTGTGTGTGTGGGTGTGGGTGTGTGTGTGTATTTATATTTATGTATTTATTTAAGTAGAGACAGGGTTTTGCCATGTTGGCCAAGCTGTTCTCGAATACCTGACCTCAGGTGATCCACCCACCTCAGCCTCCCAAAGCGTTGGGATTATAGGCTTGAGCCACCACGTCTGGCCTCAAAAGCCTTTTAACTAAAATAGTAGACAGCATAAGACTTCATTTCTACCATGGAGTCAATTACACATTTCTGAACTTGAAGTCCTTCAGGGAAAGAATGCAAAAGAAGACATTATGTTCTGGAGGCTTTGTTGCTGTTCATTCTCTGCATGATTTCACACTTTTTAAGAAAAAGTTACACTTAAACTCAGAGCAGTGGCCTTAGGAATCTCACTCCAGCTACGCTAGCTTGCTTCATTTTATACCGGGAAGTTAAGGTCGCCAGTACTGCCCGATCCTGGAATTGCTTCAGTATACGCAACAGAGAAGTAGCAACCAACAGATGTTTATAAATGACATTTTAAAACTCAGAAACTTGGGTCACGTGTTTGTTATTAGGATCAAAATCAGATCAATCAAATGAAAATATCTTACAAGCTTGAGAGAACTGTATAAATTTAAGGCTCAGAAAGCACCGCCACACAGATCACACAGGTGATCTCATTTTAGTGTTCAGGTCACAACACGAGCTCATTGTCCTTTTGAGACTGTCAGATGCGCAAAACCTTCATCACGGTTTCACTTTTATCTGCCATGCTAAGTCCTCTGGGAAGATCAAACCAAATAACGCAAACTTAAAAGAAAATGACATTAATTAATGTGTAAATTATATTACTGGCTAATTTAATTGAAGAAAGACTTTCTAATCACTGGGATGGATGGATGGATGGATGGATGGATGGATGGATGGATGGTGAGGGAGGGAGGGAGGGAGGGAGGGAGAGAGGGATGGATGGCTGGATGGAGGGAGGGAAGGAGGGAGAGAGGGAGAGATGGATGGAGGGAGCAAGGGAGGGAGGGATGGATGGATGGATGGATGGAGAGAGGGAGGGAGGGAGGGATGGACAGAGAGAGGGAGGGAGGGATGGATGGATGGAGAGAGGGAGGGAGGGAGAGAGAGAAACTGAACAAGCCCAAGAAAAAGAAAGACTATATATAACTTTAGGTACATTAAAAGGACAATATACAGTTGAGAGTATAGGTTAAAAAAAAATAAGAACAAAAACACAGGCACAAAGAAACAAATAGTATAGATTCTAGGTCGCCAGTGACATTTATTATTGCTGTCATTGAATGTGCACACAGGGGCTTAATTGTGGATGTAATAGAAAAAGTTCTTCTCCCCATGCATATGTAAATTAACTCGTCATTAGTTAGGATACCCTAAATACATTCATTCACAAGAGTTTGTTGGCCAGCAGGTACAAACAAATTAACTGACTGTTTTTTTTAACCTCTGGCTTTTAGACACTAATCAAATTCCTTAATGGTTTTGTGAATTTCTGTCATGATTCCCTAACCTGCTGGCTCACTACTTAAGGGTTCGTCTGTATTGTTTTCCAGCCCAAACTAGCTGGACTTCATTACCCTCAAGCAAGAAGATAGCCCACAAAACTGCATGAGGCCTGATCCATACATGAGAAGCCCTCTTTTTTTCCTATTCTTCTGTTTTCTCTCTCTCATGTGACTTTGATCAAAGCGCTCTGGACTAAGCCTGGTCACAGGCAAAATGACATGGCAAAACTAAATGATCTGGAAAGTTCTTTCCTGCCCCCAAATTCCCTAAGTTTAACAGATACCCAGTAAATGCCTGAATTAAAATAACCCGCATAAACCTCCTGGGAATTTCTTCCAGGAATTCCTCAAAAGCCTTTGCCAAGAAACCACAGAGAACTGAAGAATAACAACAGTAAACTGTCGACATCAGGACTAGTGAGGGTAAAACTAGGAATGAAATGGGAATGGTTCTCACCCTAGAACTGACATAAGCCAGTATTAGTCACTAGCCAAAAAGAGAGCCTCAAAATCCATTATAAAAAAATTCATGATCATATGTTATGTCACTTCTCTACTTAAAGTTAAATCTTCCATCTTTAAAAATTCCTATACTTCTACAATATTGTCAAAATGTCAAAGCTACCTGCAATGATCATTGTCCCTCCTTTTGAGTGCAAGGAAATATTCATGAACAGAAGAGGCAGGACGAAAATTATCTCCAGCAATACTCAGGTGTAAAATCTATGGCATTACTCTTTTCCGAGACAGCCAGGAGGCCAGCTGTTTACTGTCAAAGGTTGTCACCCCATCTGCTGTTGTACCATCCTATACTTAGGGGCCTCAGTGTCACTTTGCCCCGTGGGTTACCATCTCTCCTGTCCAGGATGACATCCATTCTTCCCAGTGAAAGAAGAGGTGGTCTACACTGTCTACGTAAGGTTGTTCACCAAACCTCTGCTTTAATCAACCTCCTATCCTCTTCCCGGCTCTATAGAACCCATTCCCTGAGCTCCTGTCACACAGCCCGTTTTCCAAACCTTCCTTATCTTTTTCAATCATCTCAGAATTGTAAGAAAAAAAAAGTTGTGCTCATTTTCAGATATGAGACTATAACTAGAAATATTGCCTAAGAGTCTGTGGCCACACTGTCCTGAAGGTACCTGATCTTGTCTTATCTCAGAAGCTAAGCAGGGTTGGACCTGGTTAATACTAGGATGGGGGCCAGGCACGGTGGCTCATGCCTGTAATCCCAGCACTTGGCAGATCACGATGTCAGGAGTTCGAGACCAGCCTGACCAACATGATGAAACTCTGTCTCTACAAAAAATACAAAAATTAGCTGGCCGTGGTGGTGTGCGCCTGTAATCCAAGCTACTCAGGAGGCTGAGACAGGAGAATCACTTGAACCTGGGAGGCAGAGGTTGCAGTGAGCCGAGATCACACCACTGCATTCCAGCCTGGGCAGCAGAGCAAGACTCCATCTCAAAAAAAAAAAAAAAAAAGTACTTGGATGGGAAACATGGTCCTAAGAGAAACAATCTAAACTGATTTTTTCTAACAGCATGTAAGAATTATCTCACTGCCCTTAACTATATTTCTGATCTTAAATATATACAATATCACTCTTACGTTTAGA
The DNA here is from genome assembly GCA_963573385.1 of Cacajao melanocephalus. Lineage (NCBI taxonomy): Eukaryota > Metazoa > Chordata > Mammalia > Primates > Pitheciidae > Cacajao > Cacajao melanocephalus. The sequence goes on from CAUYLG010032932.1 coordinate 8,853, forward strand.
AATATTAAACGCATGGCCCATTATTAATGCTGTAAGAATTAGTTACATATGGCTAGCTATATTTCTTCTAGCTTTTACTTTTTTCTTTTCTTCTTAGGTTTAAAAGACTATTCATTTTAAATAAAATGTAGCCTATTCATATAATAGACTATAATTCTGCAATAAAAAAGAGGGAAGTGCTGGTACATGCTACAACATGGATGAGCCTTGAACACATGGCACTAAGTGAAAGAAGCCAGACACAGAGAATCACATATTATTTGATTCCATTTGTAAGAAACATCCAGAACAGGCAAAGCTATAGAGACAGAAAGTGGCTGCCCAGGGCCGGGGGAAGAGTCAGGGTGGAGGGAGAGCTTGGGCATGACAGCTCAGGGTTACAGAGTTTCTATTTTAAGCAATGAAAATCTTCCAACATCTATTGTAGTGATAATTTCACAGTTCTGTGACTATACTAAAAGCCATTAGACACTTTAAGTGGGTGAATTATATTGCAATCAAACTGTTCAATTTAAAAAAAAAGACTATTGGCCAGGCACCATGACTCACACCTGTAATCTCACCACTTTGGGAGGCCGAGGAGGGTGGATCCCCTGAGGTCAGGAGTTCGAGACCAGCCTGGTCAACATGGCGAAACCCCGTCTCTACTAAAAATATAAAAATTTGCCGGGCATGGTGGCAGGTGCCTATAATCTCAGCTACTTAGGAGAATTGCTGGAACCCAGGAGGCGGAGGTTGCAGTGAGCCAAAGAACATGCCACTGCACTCCAGCCCTGGCAACAACAACGAGATTCCATCTCAAAAACAAACAAACAAACAAAAAACGATTGCTTTATTTCAGACCATCACTCAAACTTATGCAAGTTACTAACAAATCAAATCCTAGGTGCTAAAATGTGGCATTAGCTGCTTTTGCTGTTGTAGCTAAAAGTAACATCTGCAAACTATTTTAAAATCTCCATCAAAGATAGCAATGAGCCAATAATGAATACTCAGAGGATGGCTTTCCTCAAATGGCAGGAATTATTTTTTCTCTGTGGTGTTTACATCATATTAACCATTGCAGATAATGTCCCCAACAGGGAACATCCGAAATTCAGGGAGTGGATGCTGAAGTCTACACTCACTGGTGCTACCTCCAAACGCCTATGAGGCCCGTGGATTACTTTCCAACACAAGTTATGACCTTTTGGTGGAGGGAAAAATAAACAAAGCAGGATACATGTTTTAAATAAACTATCTTCAAATGTTAATTATAAATATATCTTCTAGCAGAAAAAAATAAACGCTATGACTGGAATAGTCGCAAATTTTAATCTCTCTGGTTTATCACTGCTTGGGAAGGAAATTAGGTTAATCGGACAGGATTTGCCCTTTATAAAGGCATGTTGGCAACACTCCCTGGAGGCCTGATCTCTTTTGAGTCCTTTGTTAGAAAGCTTCCTGAAACTGGGGACAGCATATGCTCTAACCCATTGTCGTAAGTGACTGTCTCTCAGCTCAGCCAGTTAACATCTGTCATTAGCTCTGTTTGCAGGAGCAAAAGCAGATGCTTGGAACAAGGCACCGTGAACTCTGACATGGGGGGGAGAGAGATGCATTTCAGAGCAGCAGAGCATTCCAGGAGACTGACATGCTCGCTGAATTCTCAAGGGCTAGCTACCCTGTTACCCTCACTGGAGACTTACGCTATTATTAATTATTCCGAAATGATTCCCAGAACCATCTGGAACAACACCCAAACAGCAGCCAGATGAAAGACTGACTTTAACGTCTGAAATGAAGCAACTACATTTGGAACTTGTAACATAGGCCACGAGCTGAATTTGCAAATGGAATTGTATTGTCTTCTGTAAGATTGCACAAACCTGTATTAAAGTCTTGATGAAGGAAACCCACCGGGAATTTTTTTTTTCCTTAAAAATTCATTAGGATAGGCCAGGCACGGTGGCTCACGCCTATAATCCCAGCACTTGGGGAGGCTGAGGCGGGCAGATCACAAGGTCAAGAGATCGACACCATCATGGCCAACGTGGTGAAACCCTGTCTCTACTAAAAATATAAAAATCAGCTGGGCATGGTGGTGCACCCCTATAGTCCCAGCTACTCGGGAGGCTGAGGCAGGAGAATCGCTTGAACCTGGGAGGCGGAGGTTGCAGTGAGCCGAGATCACACCACTGCACTCTAGCCTGGCAACAGAGTGAGACTCTGTTTCCAAAAAAAATAATAATAATTCACTAGGATAATCAATCGTACAACACATCACAGCTAGTACTGCAGCCATCTCATCTTTAACAAGTTCAGGAAAATGTGTTGACACAGATATTTGCAAATGCCAAAGAAAGACCTGTTCAAGGCTGGGCACAGTGGCTCATGCCTGTAATCCCAGCACTTTGGGAGGCTGAGGTGGGAGGATCATTTGAGGCCAGGAATTCAAGATCGGCCTGACCAACGTGACAAAACCCCATCTCTACTAAAAATACCAAAATTAGCTGGGCATAGTGGTGCATGCCTGTAATCCCAGCTACTCGGGAGGCTGAGGCACAAGAACTGCTTGAACCCAGGAGGCAGAGGTTATAGTGAGCCGAGATCATGTCACTGCACTCCAGCCTGGGCGACAGAGTTAGATTGTGTCTCACAAACAAGTAAGAGCTGTTCAAAATGAGTCTTTCCTTGGAGTATTTAAAAGGTATCAATGAATCATTCAAGCAAAATAAGTGGAAGAAGGGAGCTAGAGTCTACAGATGGGGCCTCTTGTCTTAGAGAGGTTGCTCAAGCTTCTGGGATCTGATGAGGGTAAGGAGGCAGATGCCAGCATGCATGATTTAGGGATGAGCCCAAAGCTGCAGTCACGCATGACCCTGAGTGAGTGGTTCTTTAAACTTTCCACCAGAGGGCCTCCCCTGCCTCAGCCTTCTTCTGGCTCTCTTTCTTGTTCCTTCACACCAAGTGGCATGGACAATGGTTTAAAAGAGCATATTAGACATCTATGGAAACTCTGGAAGTTCCAACAGCAGCATTTAAATAGGCATCAAGCTTAGAAAACAAGTAATATGTATTAGCCTAGCAGGGCAAATGATAAGTTAACGATTTAACTGGTCCTCTGTGCTAAAAATAAGCATTACATGGGTCAGTTAGGTTACTATATGCACAATCAAGTCACTTCCTGAAATACTTCAAGGAGGAGACCTTCCTTGGAAGTGTGCTGAGCTGTGAGGAACACACAACGCACAGGCCTGTCCTCGTTTTGCTGTCCCTGAAAGCAGCTCTCCCTTAAGCTATCCCAGAAAACAACACCTGGTTACAGACTAAACCACTGGCAGGTGTTAGTATTTAAAACTAAGAACTCAAGACTACATCTTGTCTCCAACACAATACTGCTCAAGAATGAGTCCTTTATGGCCGCAGCAGTGGAAAAAGGTACTTGCGTTGTGAGAGTGACCATCTGTGTTTTTAAAGAACATGCTTTGGGAGGAAAATGGTATATAAGATGCTTTTATTTAGAGCATGGATTAAAAAAAAAAAAAGTCCACACACAGCCTGCCAAGCCCTACAGACCCATTTTCAAAGTATGGCTTCCAGACTAGCGGAGTCAGTAGCACCTGCGGACTTGTTAGAAATGCAAATTTCCAGCCTGGGGTGGTGGCTCACGCCTGTAATCCCAGCACTTGGGGAGGCTGAGGTGGGTGGATCACAAGGTCAGGAGATCAAGACCATTCTGGCCAAAATGGTGAAACCCCATCTCTACTAAAAATACAAAAATTAGCTGAGCATTGGGAGGAAGCTCAGAATTCAACGGTTTCACAGGTCTTCCCGGAAATCCTGATCATCGGAGCCTACTCAATTTTGAGAGCCACTGCTCTACAGGTAACAAGACACATGAGTCTGGCCCTGACTACTTTAACCCTCTTGAGCAAGGCATCTCCTCTCACTGGGAAAACAAAGCCATGGGGATTAACAACAAACTCGTGCTGGCCGGTCACACTGGTTGCCAATAGTCCTGGGCTCACCTCCAGGGAGGCTGTACCATTTGGTGTGACATAGTGGCCCAGGAATCTCATTGAGTCCTCAAGTCATTCCAGTGTGTAACCAGGACGGGGAATCCCTGGAAGGTCCCCTGAAGCACTAAACATTGTATCAGAAGTAACTGGGGCAAACGAGCCTTTAGATAAGGCTTGGCAAACTTTTTCTGAGCGACAGACAGTCCATACATGAAGCTTTGCAACTCCTCAGCTGTGCCGCAAAAATGTCTGGGAGGACAAAGACCACAGCAAGGCCTTTCCCCAAGACGCTGCCTGCTGTGAACACAGTCACAGACAAGAGGCCGATGAAGGGGCATGGCTGTGTTCCAATACAACTTTATTAAATTTGAATTTCACATTATTTTCATGTGTCAAAATATCCTTCTTGTGAGTTTTTCCAGACATTTAGAGATGTAAGAAACAATCTCAGCTTATAGATCACACAAATCAGGCTGTGGTTTGCTGCCCGTTCAGTCACACGCTGGATCGTCACATAAATATTACACAGGAATGCTGTGTCGATGACATGTGTCACTTCAACATAAACAGCTGCCTTCAAAAAGCTAGATGTTACTTGTATAAAAAAAAAAGATGTTTAATTTGCATGTGATAAAATATACTGCTTTGATGAATCCGGCAGAACAATATATTGAGCATTGCTGTTACCTTTGAAAGTTCAATCCTCCAAAGCAACCATTTAGTCTGATTTTTTAGATGTCTGTTATCTTTAAAATGGCAGCACAATCAGATGGTTTGAAATAAAAGCTTAAAGTTCACACTTCCACTGCAGTTCTAAGTAATATACAGGGCCGGGCATGGTGGCTCACGCCTGTAATCCAGCACTCTGGGAGGCCAAGGAGAGTGGATCATTAGGTCAGGAGTTCGAGACCCGCCTGGCCAACATGGTGAAACCTCATCTCTACTAAAAATACAAAAATTAGCCAGGCATGGTGCTGTGTCCCAGCTACTCGGGAGACTGAGACAGGAGAATTGCTTGAACCCGGGAGGTGGGGGTTGCAGTGAGTCAAGATCATGCCACTTCACTTCAGCTTGGGCAACAGAGCAAGACTCCGTCTCGGGTGGTGGCGGGGGGTGGGTAAGTAACACACAGAATGGCAGCCACTTGGCATAAGCTCTGGTCTCTCTCCAACGTGGGGCTCCTGATTGGCAACGTGGGGCTCCTTTATCCTGTAATTTCATCCAGCCTACCATTGGGTCTTTTAAGCCAAGGAGGGCAGGGCTACCCTTGGAGGAGAGTGGAATAAGCTGGCTTTAGTCCATTTGGGCTTCTGTAACAAACTACCACAGATAGGTGGCTAATTAACAATAGAATCTATTTCTTCTGGTTCTAGAGGCTGGGAACTCCAAGAGCAAGGGCTCTTCTGCATCTGGTGAGTGCTGCTTTCTGGTTCATAGATGGGGCCTTCTAGCTGTGTCCTCACGTGGTGGAAGGGAAAAACAGGCTCCCTTAACTCCATTCATGAGGGGTCCACCCTCATGACCTAATCACCTCCTAAGGTGGGGTGCGGGAGTGGGGGGGCTAGGATTTCAACATAAGAACTTTGGGGCTGGGTGCAGCACACATTTTATAATCCCAATCCCAGCACTTTGGGAGGCTGAGGCAAGAGGATCACTTGAGGCCAAGAGTTTGAGACCAGCCTGGCAACACAGTGAGATCCCATCTCTACAAAAAATGTAAAAATTAGCTGGCCATGTTGGCACATGCCTGTAGTCCCAGCTACGTGGGAAGCTGACATAGCAGGATGACTGAAACACAGGAATGATCATGCCACTGTACTCTAGCCTGGGTGGCAGAGTAAGACACCGACTCAAAAAAAAAAAAAAAAAAAAAAACTTTTGGTTGGAGAAATACAAACATTCAGACCATAGACCTTCCACAAGACACCACCTTCACCCACCCCCAGAGCCGTTCTCTCCCTGAGCACCCCAGGCCCACCCCCACCAGGGCCATGTCCGTCCTTCAGGCCCCAATTCTGTCTCTCTCCTTCAGACAGAAACAGTAAGGTTTTCTTCAGAAACATAAATATAACTTAACTGAGTTATCTGAGCCCAAAGACCACCACGGATGGCCACCAAGTACGTAACTCAACGGAGGGAACAGAAAGTATTTCAGGAAGCTCTTTATCGACGGGATTTCTCTACGAATGAGAAAAATCTTCACACTATCTCACATGGCGGAAGGAGAAGCAGCCAAACACCGGGTTCTGCTTTAGACATGGAAAGAAAAGAGGGCAAGGCCATAAGCAAGGTGGAGAAAAGTGAGAGAAACAAGCATCTCTGGAGATTTCTACCATCAGAAAGGCCAGCCCCTCCCAGAGCCCCTACACCCACAGGCAGAAAGCAGCAAGTAAGTGGAAAGTGAGGGGGTGAGAAGAGGAAGAAGACCTTCCAACTGATCTCAGATCAAAGTACCCACTGTCAGTGGTTCTCTGATTTCAGTGTGAATAAAATCATCCTGGCCCGTATTTACTGAGAACTGGATTCAGGCAATTTTGAAGGGGAGCAAAAAACCCTGCATTTTTAACAAAGCCCCAGTGATTATAAAGCAGCTGGTCAGAGCATCACACCTGCGGAAGCACTCCATTAGTATTTGGGACATTTAAACCCAAATGTTCCCCTCTAAGAGAGTGTTCAACTTGAGAGGATGGGAGAAGGAAGGAAGAGATGGGAAGATCAAGAGTAAGTAGAGGCTCTGAAGAGAGTAAACCGATGAACTGCAGAGCCTCTTACAGACGAGGGCCCTGTGATGAATGATGGATGTGGGGCGGGGGGTGGATGGACAGATGGAGAGAGAGAGCTATTCTAAATCAATGCAAGCCCCAAAAACATTTTACAGAACCAGCTAAGATGGCCAGACTGGGCACGGTGGCTCATGCCTGTAATCTAGCACTTTGGGAGGCCGAGGCGGGTGGATCACGAGGTCAGGAGTTCGAGACCAGCCTGGCCAACATGGTGAAACCCCCGTCTCTAGTAAAAATAAAAAAAATTAGCTGGGTGTTGGTGCACGCCTGTAATCCTGGCTACTCAGGAGGCTGAGGCAAGAGAATTGCTTGAACCGGGAGGTGGAGGTTGCAGTAAGCTGAGATTGAGCCACTGTACTCCCGCCTGGGCGAGAGAGGGAGACTCCGTCCCCTCCAAAAAAGAAAGGATGGCCAAAAAGGAGTTATTACTACCTAGGAAAACAAAGGCCTCATTAGCACTTTCTAAGTCCAGCCTGCGAAGGCTGTGCTTTCACAAAAATGTTTTAACATTCTCATACAATGGTCATTTCATCTATGAAATAGTTCTAGACCTGGTTGCTCATTAAACACATACCAAGTCCTGAGTCTCACCTGAGACTCTGATTTTATTACTCTGAGGCAGGGCTAAGGCCCTTGGTAAAAGCTTCCCACTGAATTATTACATGTGGTCAGGGTTGAGAACGACCCTGTGAAGGTAGCAGCGTGGAAGCTGAGATTGTGAATTCTAGACTAGGGAACATTTTTTTTAACTAGCCCTTCCATTTCCCTACAACAATAAAACAAAGTGAAGAAAAAAGTGGGCAGACCCAGTGGCTTACGCCTGTAATCCCAGCACTTTGGGAGGCTGAGGCGGGCGGATCACCTGGGGTCAGGTGTTTGAGACTAGCCTGGCCAACAGGGTGAAACCCCATCTCTACACAAACATTAGCCAGGCATAGTGGCAGGCACCTGTAATCCCAGCTACTTGGGAGGCTGAGGCAGGAGAATCACTTGAACCTGGGAGGTGGAGGTTGCAGTGAGCTGAGATTGTGCCATTGCACTAGCCTGGGAAACAAGGGCAAAAGTCCATCTCAAAAAAAAAAAAAGAAAGAAAAAAAAAGAAAAAGAAAAAAGCTACTGCAAAGTAGGGGTAAGTGAGAAGTGGCATGAGAACCTGCCAATCTTAAAAAGTAACTTCAAGAGAAAGCATATATGTCATCGCAAGAAAGCACAGGACAGGTACACTTAATCCCTGGGTCCTACAGAGAAAAGAAATGAACACAGCAAAGACACCAACTCCCATTACCAGTCTCACTCTATAATGAAGAACTATACGTGAAAAAGTGGAAAGATGATAAACTGTGGATGCAAACCCACTACTATCACTCCCCACCAGTCAAGTGTCTCTTGGACCTATTAGCATACCTAGGCTCAATTGCCATCTCATTAAAATCTGGCTGGTTAATACTGCCTTCCTCAAGATCCCATTTACTTACGAGAATTAAACAGGCAAACAGATTGGCATGCCCCAGAATGGTGGCGAAATGTCATCCAGCAAATTTCAATCTATTCCCTTTACCCATCCGAAATGCTAACCCTGATAAGGCCGTCATCCTCACCAACTATGAGGAGGTCATGGCTTAGAACTGGGTGCCCCTCTTTCCAATGCTCATCGGAGAGGGGACCACGGGAAGAATGGGATTCCCTAATGTCAGAGCTGTAGCATCCTGGGTTGGAACTCCAAACACATGTTTAAAGTTGGGGCTGGGCATGGTAGCTCATGCCCGTAAGCCCAGCACTTTGGGAGCTGGTGGCGGGCAGATCACGAGGTCAAGAGATCGAGACCATCCTGGCCAACATGGTGAAACCCCGTCTCTACTAAAAATACAAAAATTAGCTGGGTGTGGTAGCACACACCTGGAAGTTCCAGCTACTTGGGAGGCTGAGGCAGGAAAATTAATTGAACCCAGGAGGCGGAGGTTGCAGTGAGCCAAGATGGCGCCACTGCACTCCAGCCTGGTGACAGAGCAAGATTCTGTCTCAAAAATCAAATAAACAAACAAACACATAAAGAAATAGATAAATAAAGTTGGAATGAGGCAATAGAGGGCTCCAGCATCACCCCTGCCCTCAGTGCGCTGTGGATGCTTGGAGAGGTATTTGCAGACCAGCTGGATGATCAATTCACCATGTATAAGACTGAGTCTTTGGAAAGACTTGTTCCAAATAACGGGCCTAATAAATGAATTTCTGAAATGGAATGCAACTCATTCGCAAATAGACAACTGCCTGAATTGAAGAAACTACCTCTGATTTCTCTTCTGAAATCACACTGGCATTAAATGATGCTGTCTGATTCCCAGGGATAATTTCTGAACTGTTTTTTGTTTCCAAACAAGGTCTTCGCATTTTTCACAAAATACTACTTTGTGAAAATAAATATTTTATTATACAATAAAAGTATAACATTTGTTTAACCATTCGAATAAAAGAATTAAATTTGATTTAGGCAGTTTTCTATTTTATCTCTTCCAGTCATAAATTACTGCCTGGTCTGAGCTAAGCATCTAGCATTAATTAGCAGATTATTTCCAGTATTCATGGAGACCAAAAATACAAGCTAGTAGTAGCCCACTTACCTTCAAGTTAATTTTCGAAGCTAACCACCAAATCAAAAGCAACCACGGGGGTCAATGGCACCACACAAGAGCCGTTTTCTCTGTGCCCGACACTGGCATGGCAAGACCAGGAGGCTTGCCGGTCACAGGAAAGACCTGGATATACAACAGGCTTACACAGGACTGAGGGGGCTGAGCTACATGGAAGATGAGTCTGGAATCTGGAAGTCAAACAAAGACGGGAAGCGCAGGCCGGGCAGAGGCATGCTTGAGTTCAAATCAACAGACCAATTCTAAGGGTTGGGAAGAAGATGCACATTCAACAGACCCAGGGAGGAAAAAGGAGGCAGAAGTCCAGGAAGATCCACTCAGAAGATAATCAACAAGTAGACCCAAAGGACAACAGGAAACCAAAGAAGGTCATGACCCAGGGCACAGGCCATTTGCTCTCCCTTGCAAAAGTATTTAATGCATGTGGATTCAGCTAGAACCTCGCTGGGCCAATAAATAGTTCTAAGAGATCTAATCGCCTCCCCACCCATCCACCCACCCACTGGGGAGGAGCCCAGCTGTTCAGTCCAAAGGGGCTGGAGGGGGAAGGCAAAAGCCATGTTCTAGGAAAAAGGTCAGAAATAATCCACTTAAGGTGGATTCACTTAAAGGGGCCAGGCCCCAGAGACCTCCTGGTCTCACCCATGTATTTGTCAGTGGTGCTGGGAACATGGTGGGTAACAGAACAGGAATGCTGTGTGCCTTTGGCAAGGTAGGGTCTACAACACCTCACACAGCCCCCATTCCTGTAACACACACGCAGCTCATAACGTTTGCCACTGTAAATGGTTTCAATATGACTGCTGAAATATACAAATAATGATCTCAGGTTTTAAAATGCCATATTTTGAAATAAGATTGTAAGCCAAACTCAACACCCACCCTGAGAAATGAAAACAGAATATATATGTTTCTAGAGTTATTAAGTCAAAGAATTCCCTTGAAAAAGCCTCTCTTCTACCCTCTTCATTTCATTCTGGTCCCGTGGTCTATGAGTGTGTTACACTACCATGGTAGAAACAATAGTGAAACTCTGGGTCAGGTGCAGTAGCTCATGCCTGTAATCCCATCACTTCAGAAGGCCGAGGCAGGAGGATCGCTTGAGCTCAGGAGTTCGAGACCAGCCTGGTCAACATGGCAAAACACCCTCACTACAAAATGTGCAACAATTAGCCAGGCTTGGTGGCACACACCTGTGGTCCCAGCTACTTGGCAGACTGAGGTGGGAAAATTGCTTGAGCCTGGGAGGGGGAAGTTGCAGTGAGCCAAGATCATGCCAACTGCACTCTGGCCTGGGTGACAAAGTGAGACCTTGTCTCTAATTAAAAAAAAAAAAAAAAAAAAGTCAAAAACTCCCATAATGATTCTTCTTTTATGTGGCTTTTTTTTTTTTTTCCACTTGTGGTCCCTTTAAGTCTTTTAAGTCTTACAACTTCCTTTTTAAAATGCCATATGATCACAGTCTTTTTGTTTGTTTGTTTGTTTTGAGATGGAGTCTAGCCTTGTCGCCCAGGCTGGAGTGCAGTGGCGCAATCTCGGCTCACTGAAACGTCTGCCTCCCAGATTCAAGCTATTCTCCTGCGTCAGCCTCCCAAGTAGCTTGGATTACAGGCATCTGCCACCATGCCTGGCTAATTTTTGTACTTATAGTAAAGATGGGGTTTCACTATGTTGGATGGCTGGTCTGAACTCCTGACCTCAGGTGATCCACCCGCCTCAACCTCCCAAAGTGCTGGGATTATAGGCGTGAGCCACCATGCCCGGCACATATGATCATAGTCATGCAGCATTCTGATGACTTATTTGGCTTCATGCTGATTACAAATGGAGCTTCATTCATCCATTCAGCGTTCATCATCAGGGGTCTCCCTGGGCCAGGCACTGCTCCTAGGTGCCAGGGACATAGCAATGACAAGTCCCCATTCTAAGAGACCTTGGTGAGGAGAGACAGAAAAAAATCAAACACACGATACAGGTGGTGGCTCTTTAAGTGAGGGCCTGAATAGGTGAATACACCTTGTGTTCAAAGCCTTGTGTATTCAGCTAGAGCCTATGTATTTGCGTCCATGCATTTATCCCTGAAGGAAGGCAGGAGAGCCAGACATCTCTGCAGGAACCAGGTTCCCAGGACAAAGAACAAGGGCTTGGCCTGCTTCCGTGAGAGCCTCCCAGATTACAATAAGTGAGCTTTCTGTGCACATCTGTAAACACGCACATGTTTATCCTGGAGCTAAGTGCGCTAATAAACAAGCAGATGAGTTTTTTTCTATAATCCCAGAGTGAAGATTAATGGAAACATTTGACTTTCCATCTTTGAGCCACAAAATGCCAAAGCAAATTCTTGGAAGAGGTCTAGGGAGTCAGAACCACGTGGCTTCCAGAGCAGAAAAGATTCTTAAACTCGAAACCAAGTTAAGTTGGACAAGTTGCATTTTCTGTGGTCTTGAAAGCAAGAATGAAAGTCCCAGTGGTGTTGGATCTCTGGAGTATAGACCTCTGATTCTAAGAAACTCTGTAGGCTGGTGTTTCGTGTCCATCTCAGAGGTGGGTATTTCCAGGAGCATTAGCAAAATGTGGGAAAAGCACAGAGAACTGAAAAGCTTCCCAGCTCAATGCTGTCTTTTTCATACAGCTGCAACTGTTTTGATTGAAGTGAATTCCAAGAATAACGGATGGAGCACTACTACAGTTTCAAGAAAAGAAGCCAAAAACTATACATCTAATTTTTAAAAATTATCTGTCACTTATCACTAGCACGGTCCTCTTTCTCTTTACTTTTAGGGTGGCTGTGCAACTCACCTTCCTCCAGAGAAGGACCCTTCACCCACAGACAGGGATAGCCCACCCACCCCCATATGCATAGCACATGGCCAGGGCTCAGGGTTCTGGCATTCTTAGCAGATCTAAGCTGGGCTATCTGATTCTCCATTCCTGGAATCTGGAGCTGAGTCTCAACAAATCTTTCCTGACATTGTCTATTTCTTAAAAAAAGATACAAGCCATACTTTCACATGTGCTATCATTTTGTAAAACAGTACAAAAAAGGTATCCAAGAGGAAAATAAATTAAGCTCCTGCAATCCCAGCACTTTGGGAGGCCGAGGCGGACGGATTACCTGAGGTCAGGAGTTCAAGACCAGCCTGACCAATATGGTGAAACCCCGTCTCTACTAAAAATACAAAAATTAGCTGAGCATGGTGGCATGCACCTGTAGTCCCAGCAACTTGGGAGACCGAGACATGAGAATCAACTGAATCCAGGAGGCAGAAGTTGCAGTGAGCCAAGGTCGCGCCACTGCACTCCAGCCTGGGTGACAAAGTGAGACTCCATCTCAAAACAAAATAAAGAAAGAAAGAAATAACAAAGGGAGTTATTGCTTAATAGCCTCAGAATTTTTGTTTGGCGTGATGAAAAAGTTTTGGAAATGGTGTGATAGCACATTATGAATGTGATTAATGCCCTAACATACTTAAAATAGTTAAAATTAAATGGTAAGTTTCATGCAGTATTTATTTACCTCAACACACACACACACACACACACACACACACAAAGCAGTAGAGAAAAACTCAAGCTCCAGTCCAAAAAAAATTGTGTATTTATTCATTCATTTTCCTTTCAATTTAAATGTGGGTATTTGCCGAAGATACTAACAATATCAAATCCTTTAGACACTCATCAGAAAAACTGAAAACTCCAAAAGGAATACAAATGTTACAATTGTGAGCAAATGCACCAGTGTTAAAGCTGGCAGAATATTTCAGGGATATGCTTTGCCTCTCAACTGGATTGTGGAAAGGACTTGTATTTGGTTGAGCTGTACTGTCATCAGACAGAAGAGTCATCAGAAATATCCTATCTTTTAACCATACACGACAGATCAATGATAAGCTAAAAAACACCAAATTAAAATGGAGGGCCACCAACTTGCTATTAGGCTGAACTATCCTTGATTGCTGATCTCTAACCCTTCGTGGCCTCTAGAAACGGCAATTTCATATTTTCATATGGTTCACAGGAACCCAGAGGATAACTGGGTTGGAAGCAGCAGTTGCAATGCAAGGGACATGTGAAGACTCAGAGACTACAGCCATGATGCACATGACCTCCTGTTTCCTTCCTCTTGAGAAAACAAGGAGTAAGAGGTCTTCACTTTATGAAGGGGATAAAAATATACATTAAAAAAAACACACAAAAAAGCAAGGGAATCATGTCCAGGCCAGCTGACTGAAAATAATCTAATCCTATCTGTCCCAGAGTTTGGTTTTGAGAGTCATTAGATCCTAATGACACTACATTTGCATTACAACTGTGGCCCTCTGCCGGGCACAGTGGCTCATGCCTATAATCCCAGCACTTTGGGCGGCCAAGGCAGGTGGATTACCTGAGGTTCAGAGTTCAAGACCAACCTGAACAACATGCAGAAACCCGTCTCTACTAAAAATACAAAAATTGGCCAGGCGTAGTGGTGCATGCCTGTAATCCCAGCTACTTAGGAGGCTGAGGCAGAAGAATCACTTGAACCTGGAGGCAGAGGTTGCAGTGAGCTGAGATCATGCCATTGCACTCCAGCCTGGGCAACAAAAGCGAGACTATCTCAATCAATCAATCGATCAATCAATGTGGCCCTCAATTGCCTTTTCCTCCATCTTTACAAGTTTAGCTACCTCCCTGCTGGTCTCCACCCCACAACCCACCCTACACCACACACAGTTAAAGCCCAGCTGCTCTTCCCAGGAACCTGGAGCTGCCCTCCCAGACCCCAGATGGTCCCCTCCTGCCCGCTACCCAACTTGGGGGTCTGGACCAGTTGCTGCTCACTCAGTTTCCCTTGGGCTCCACGCACCACGCTCACAGCGAGCGGTGGGACCGGGCTCCTGTGCACCTGGGCCGCTGCCTCGGCACAGCAGCTGGCTTTGCGTGAGAAACCTGGAATGCAGCTTCCCCCAGCTGCTGGAATGCATGGGCCTTCCTGGGCTCTCAGATGAGATTTTTCCCTTGGCTCAGATGTCTAGATCTACCACTTCCCCTCTGCACTCAGATCTGTCCACCTCAAGCCAAAGTCACTGGGTTCTAGTTGTCCAATTCTTCCTGATAATTCCTGGGGACAGCTCCAAAATGACAGACCTGCCAAGCTGTCCCCTACTGACCATTTCCCTGCATTCAACAGGAGTGGGGGATACTTCTCTGGGATGCAAGAGTGTCTGCAGATGGTGTGCTGAGCAGCAGGGTGTGGACAGGCTAAAAGATCGCCTGCATCCACAAGGCATCCAAGACCACAAACACAACACCAATGGGGCAAAGTGAAGTGGGGGGAAAAAAGCAAAAGAAAACCAGCTGGACAGGGCAGGAAGTATGTGAGAACAACCAAAAATGCAGTGAAAAGTCACTACATTAACTCACCTCTTATCAAGTTTCACAAAACTGGGCCGATGGCATTAACTCCAACAAACAAAACCAGAGTCAAACCAGAAAGTCAGAGACGGCTTTAAGCGGGAGCTGCGATTATAAATAATTAGTGCTGTGCTCCCGGTGTGGCTTGAAGAAGTCTGACTCTCTCAGGAGGTGGGGATGACTTGAAAGTCCCAGGCAATCCCTTTTTGTGGATTAATAAAACGAGAAGAAATTTCAAAACCAAGCTTAGTTATCCTTGATGCAAATAGAGAGAAGGACATGGAGGAGGCTGTCGGCTTGTGGATTTGGACGATTAAATCCCCAACCAGTAAATAGTTTGGAAGACCCCATACAGAGACAATTCAAATAGTATACTCAATGGAATCACTGCACAGAGTAATCGCCTTGATGAAATGTACTGCAGTAAACTGAATAACTACCCCTTAAAATACAATTAGGTAAATTGATATCACTCTAAGCTATTTCAGAGCAATCAAATTAGACTCTTTCCAGAAAAAGATAATAAAATAGTTCTAATTGCCACAGTGAAACATCTAATTTAAAACTTATTACCCAATTCTACAATGTTCCTAAAGGGTGCTCTAGTGACTGTTAGTGCGTCTCCCTCCTGGATATTTCAGAAAAGACAAATGTTTAGCGCTGTCTTCCCTCTTACCCTTTTACATGTGTTGATCTTTTAGATGTATCTATACATGTAGAACCATGGTGCTTTTAAAAATCTGCTCTTTGGCCGAGCGCAGTGGCTCACACCTGTAATCCCAGCACTTCGGGAGGCCGAGGCAGGAAGATCACAAGGTCAGGAGATCAAGACCATTCTGGCTAACATGGTGAAACCCCATCTCAACTAAAAATGCAAAAAATTAGCTGAGAGGGGTGGTGGGTGCCTATAGTCCCAGCTACTTAGGAGGCTGAGGCAGGAGAACCACTTGAACCCAGGAGGCAGAGGTTACAGTAAGCCGAGATCATACCACTGCACTTCAGCCTGGGTGACAGAGCAAGACTCTGCCTCAAACAAAATCTGCTCTTCTGAAACTCTGTCCAAAGCTTGTGGTCCAAGAAGACTACTGATTTCTAACTTGCAGGATACATGCTGACTAGCCTGTGTGCTGGGGCCTTCAGAGGCCACAGTTATATATTTTTCACTAAGGTGTGAAAGAGTGTCATTTGCTTATTTTTTTTTCCATCTGTAAATACTTCACAGCAAGTATAAGTTACAAATCAAATGGAACACTTTGGTTCTTGGTATTCCTACTATCAACCTACAGTAGTTTAAATTTTAGAGTGGAATGAAATTTTAAATTAACATTAGAACTAGCTCCTTGGCAAAAACAAATTAAAAAACAGCTGAATGAATACAAAATTCTCATAAAGACTGAATGAAATAAGAAAGCATAGGTTGGGCAGTGGCTCACGCCTGTAATCCTATTGCCTTCAAAGACCCAGTCAGGTCACTTGAGGCCAGGAGTTCAAGACCAGCCTGGGCAACACAGTAAGACCCGATCTCCGGACAAAATTTTCAGGCATGGCACACCCTTGTGGTCCTAGCTACACAGGAGACTGAGACAGAAGGATCGCTCCAGCCCAGGAGTTACAGTTACAATGAACTACAATTGGACCACTGCACTCCAGCCTGGATGAGAAAGCCAGACCCTGTTTCTAAAAACAGAAGGTGGTCAGGCGTGGTAGCTCACGCCTGTAATTCCAGAACTTTGGGAAGCCAAGGCAGGTGAATCACCTCAGGTCAGGAGTTCAAGACCAGCCTGTCCAACATGGCAAAAGTGCATCTCTACTAAAATTACAAGAATTAACCGGGCGTGGTGGTGCATGCCTGTAATCCCAGCTACTCTGGAGGCTGAGGCAGAAGAATCCCTTGAACGCGGGAGAGAAATGTTGCAGTGAGCCGAGATCATACCACTGCACTCTAGCCTGGGCAAAAGAGCAAGATTACATCTAAAATAATAATAATAATTAATAAGTAAATAAAAACAGAAGGAAAAAAGGAAAGGAAAGGAAAGCAAGCCAGCGTACATGCCCTTTAGTGACCTGACGCAAAACAATACAGTATGATCTCCTGCCACCCGTGTTTCTGAGGTTTCATTTTAGGATTTTAGATACACATGGCTCTGCTTTTTCTCCAACACTATACAGGAGTTTAAAACTGCTTTTTAATCCACTTGAGAATTATTATACTGCAGTCAGCCCAACCCCTGGCCACCGGAGGAGAGGACTCAGAGAATAAAAAGGAAAGGAAAAGCTTTGAAGGGCAAGAAATGCCTGGTTTTTTTTTCTTTTTCTTTTTCTTTTTTTTTTTAAAGATGGGGTTTCACCATTTTGCCCAGGCTAGTTTCGAACTCCTGACCTCAGGTGATCCGCCCGCCTCAGCCTCCCAAAGTGCTGGGATTACAGGTGTAAGCCACCATGCCCAGCTAAGAAAAACCTTTCTAACTTTACCCAAAGCCCTCCTCCTTGTCTTTATCTTTGCTTCTTCCAAAACAGTAGTACCTGTGGAATATGGAGGGGTTTGAGTGCTTCTTGCTCTTCATTTTAAGTAACTATAACCCTAAGGCAATTTTCAGGAACATCTTCAAAACCCTCACTACTCAAACGTGGTTGGTCCTGCGACCTAACATCACCAAGAGCTTGTGAAACATTCAGCCGGCTCTCCAGCCCCACCCCAACCTGACCATCAGAATCAGTATCCTAACAAGATCCACAGGTGATTCGTATGCACTACTCTAAATCAAAAGTACACTAATAGTTTTGTAAACTATGGACTCTAAGAGGTCGTCTTTGGGTAAAATAAAAATTTCCTGGTGGGGCACAGTGGCTCACGCCTGTAATCCCAGCACTTTCGGAGGCTGAGGCAGGAAGATCGCTTCAGCTCAAGAGAGACCAGCCTGAGCAGCATGGCAAAACCCCATCTCTACCAAAAATACAAAAAATTAGGAGTGGTGGCATATGACATGTGCCTGTGGTCCCAGCTACTAGGGAGGCTGAGATGGGAGGATCACTTGAACCCAGGAAGTGGAGGCTGCAGTGAGCCATGGTCATGCCACTGCATTTAAGACTGGGTAACTGAGCAAGACGCTGTCTCCAAAAATATATACATATATATATATATATATATATATATATATATATATATATATATATATATAAATATATATCCCTGCCCAGTTAAGTGCAGTGTTCCTGTCTGGGGTACCAGCACCAGTTAAAGAACTTCTAACACTTAGTGATGATTCCTGCGTGTTCCACAGTGCACTTATAATGTAAAGAGGGGAAGACTATGTAGGTCAGTAGAAAAACAAACTAGACTCTTTGGGCCACTGACCATTCTTGATCCAAGCCTGAACCCAATTTTAAAAATCTTGCCTCACTTTTCTCATAACCCTGCAATTCCCACATGAATCACCAAGTTAATTATACTTGTTCTATTTGCAAATGACAGAGTGGACAACATAAAACTAAGTATTTCATGACCAACTGAAGATTAGAAGTCAAGGCTCAGTGTTTCCACATTTAAGTGCACGTTATCATAGTTTAGTTCCTTCCAAACCCACAACCTATAAGGACCTCTGATCATTTTAGATCAGAACTACTGATCCAACCAACCCATTCCAATCCCATCTCATTGAGAGCTGCCCGTGGACAACAGCCTGCAAGGGCTTCACACGGCCCAGGCTGCCGACCGCAAGTCAAAGGCAGTGGCACCAAGAGACTGGTAGAGTTGCCGAGTTAGGAGCCTTTGCCAGAAAGCTTAGTTAGGATAGGAAAAGAGAGTATCTTTAGAGCCTTAGGAACAACATGCTAAGTGAAACAAGCCAGCTGCAAAAGCACATATACGGTATGATTCCACTCACTGAGGTATTTAAAGTAATCAAAGTCATAGAAACAGAAAGAAGAAAGGTACTTACCAACGGCTGGGGGAATTAGTGATTAGTGGGTATAGAGTTTCAGTGCCGCAAGATGAAAACATTCTTGAGATCGGCCGCACAACAATGTGAATAAACTTAACCCTAGTGAGCCGTACCCTTAAAAATAGTTAAGATGGTAAAGTTAATGTTATGTGATTCTTAACGTAATTTTTTTAAAAAAGAAAAAAGTTAAAAGACTAAAAGGAAAACATCTTTGGGACTAAAATATAATTCAACAAGAAAGGGAAAGAATGCTGTATTTGTTTGTTTTACACTGCTGATATAGACATACCTAAGACTGGGAAGAAAAAGAGCTTTAATTGGACTTACAGTTCCACATGGCTGGGGAGGCCTCAGAATCATGGCAGGAAGTGAAAGGCACTTCTTACATGGTGGCGGCAAGAGAGAATGAAGAAGAAGCAAAAGTGGAAACCCCTGATAAAACCATCAGATCTTCTAAGACTTATTTACTACCACGAGAACAGCACTGGAAAGACTGGCCCCCGTGATTCAATTACCTCCCCTGGGTCCCTCCCACAACATGTGGGAATTGTGGGAGATACAATTCAACTGAGATTTGGGTGGAGACACAGCCAAACCATATCAAGTGCCATGGAAAACCTATTTGACAACACTTCTGAAGAACACAGATTTGTTAAATGAATCACACTGTATGGATACTGTTTTCCTTTTCACATCATCTTGAGAGGTGTGTACAGGTCCTGAAAGAAACCAGATTCTCATCTGGGGAAAGTGAGAAGGGAAGACAAGCAGAGTGACAGGAAAATGCATCCTATCCCACAGGGAAACATTCAAGCAGTGCCTGACCCTAAAGTTGAGCAAAATTCACTTATTTCCTCCCTAGACTACAAATCATACTATACCACCTGAGACTCTGATGGAGAAGGAACTAGACTGGGTGTTGGTAAAGTGGCCACACTGTCAGTGACCATTAGACGTGCTATCTGTCTTTGTTCCCCCCTCTCTCTCTCCATAGCTCCAAATCTATATCCACAAAGCACAGGTATATCTATATACTGCAAATCCATTCAAGACTCTCAGATGAAAAAGAAATGAAGGAGTTACAAACAGCGCAGTATTACTACAGCTTATCAAATCAAGAACTAAGAATGATTCCACCAAGTAGCCCCTGCTAAGAAGTTTTGATAACCAAGTAGCCTATTTGCCTCAAATTATGGAAAACTGGCCCTGAAACTTTTATTCTCAACACAACAACTTGCAAACTCAACTCATAAACTGTATGGTTTTGGCCAGGCATGGTGGCTCACGCCTGTAATCCCAGCATGTTGGGAGGCCGAGGTGGGTGGATCACTTGAGGTCAGGAGTTCCAGACCAACCTGGCCAACGTGGTAAAAGCCAATCTCTAATAAAAATACAAAAATTAGCCAGTGTGGTGGCGGGCATCTGTAATCTCAGCTACCCAGGAGACTGAGCCAGGAGACTCACTTGAACCCAGGAGGTGGAGGTTGCAGTGAGCCAAGATAGCACTACTGCACTCCAGGCTGGGCAACAGAGGAAGACTGCATCTCAGAAAATAAATAAATAAGTAAAAATAAAAACATAAACTATGTGTTTTAGATCCTTGCATCTGACTTCCTTTTATTTCCTTAAGTCTTCACTTTTAATATGCACCTCTGAGGTAGAGGCCCATTTATAACATTAAATTAGCTTCCTTAGTAAAACGGAGAACCCAGGTTTCTCTTACAATCATCAAAATATAATTGCAAACCAGTTTCTGGATTCACATATTTAATTTCAGTGATATGACTTTTCATTCCTCTTATGCTAAAGAATCAAAATCAGGAACAATGGCACTCCTATAAACAGAAGAAACTTCTTCAGCTGCTTAACAAGGTAGATAATTAAGTTCAGCTTCAGTGATTTAGTCAGACTTGTTCATACACTGATCAAGACAACATTACCCTAAATTCTCACGGGGATGCAAGTATTTTCACCACTCTATTTATGATGAACTGAATAGTTTGGGTTTTTTTTTGTTGCTGTTGTCTTTTCTTGAGACAGAGTCTCGCTCTGTCACCAGGCTGGAGCAGTGGCATGATCTCGGCTCACTGCAACCCCCGCCTCACCTCCCAGGTTCAAGTGATTCTCCTGCCTCAGCCTCCTGAGTAGCTGGGACTACAGGCACACACCACCACACTCAGGTAATTTTTGTATTTTTAGGAGAGACGGAGTTTCACCATGTTGGCCAGGCTGGTCTCAAACTCATGACCTCAAGTGATCTGTCTAGTGAGAATCTCAGACAGATCTCCTGTAATCTCAGCCTCCCAAAGTGCTGTGATTACTGGCATGAGCCACTGCACCTGGCCTGAACTGAATGTTTGTATTCTCCCCACAAATTAATATGTTGAAATCCTAATCCCCTATGCAATGGTATTAGGGTCTCTGGCAGGTGACTAGGTCATGAAAGTGAAGCCTTCATGAATGGGATTAGTGCCCTTAGAAAAGAGGCTCAAGAGAACGCCCCCTTCTACGACCTGAGGGCACAGCAAGAAGCTGGCTGGCTGTGAAACAGTGAGCAGAGGCCTCACAAGACACAACTGCCAGCATCTCGATGACCTTGGACTTTTCAGGCTTCAGAACTATGGCACATAAATATTGGCTCTTCATAAAACACCCAGTCTATGGTATTCTGCCATGGCAGACCAAACTGACTAAGGCACTTTGAAAGTTTAAGAATTTTAAGAGAAAATAACAAGTTAATCTCAGCAAACACCAATATATTTGAACTTTGGCTCCAATTACTTGCATCCTATACTTCTGATTGCTGAAAAAGAGGGAAAGAAGGCAGAAAACATACTCAGGAAGGAAACCGGGCCAGTGCCATGCCCGCCTGTCCCCCCGCTGGTTGGAATATTTGCTGTGCTCCATTTGGGAGAACTGTATTGTATCCATCACACACACAAGGTGTACATTCTACATTCCCATTGGGATTCTGAATCATCACTTAGGAAAGAAAATAAAAGCGTGTATATGTGTAGGGGGGCCAAGCACATGTGCCCTGGGCAAGAATATCTACAAAGCAGACCCTGGATGCTGGAACGCTGCAGGCCCTGGTTCTCACCTGACCATAGTCCGTCCGGAAGACGACGACGCCTTCTGCACAGGAATTTACAGTACTTGGAAAATGCTGGCCATTTTCTCTCAGCCAGACCCGTGTTCCCTGTAAACAAAACAAACAAGATTTAACTGAGTTTGGATTGCATTTTTGTGGTGAAACTCCACTGTCGAAATCACCATAATGCCTACATTCCTTTAAAAAAAAAACTTTCTGAAAAGTAAATTGTCTTTTTCAAGCAAAGAACAAATCTTCAGGAAGCATCGTTCACAGCCTTTACTATCCACAGGGTGACTCAGAGTCTCACCAACATAGAAGGCAAAGCAGGACTAAGAAAATAGTAGCTAGCCCCTGTGTTCCTACCACGTAACTGATTTACATGGATTACTTCATTTGAGATGATGAGGCAGGTACCATTATCATTCCCATTTTATAGTTAGACAGCCAAAGGCCTAGAGGTAAAGTAACTTGACCAACATCACAAAGACTGAGCAAGACTTGACGGAGAGTTGGGCTCCAGAAACCAAAAGTTTAACTAGGTCACAACAAGCCTTCACCCTCTTTGAGAACTCTTTGGAATCTAACGGCTCCCATCCTCTTAGGTCAAAGTCCAGTACACTTGCCCACTTGGAGGACATTAGACCACTCCACTGACTCCTGCTAATACCAAAATCCATGTATAAACTGGACTCTTCAAAAAAGGAACTGAAGATTCTAGTAATTATCAGAACTCGGTCCACCAGTACAACTGTTGTTAGGATTACATGAGACACCTAATGAACCTCAAAGTTCAGGATGGTATCTTAGAAGACAGCAACTTCCAGATCCTACTTTTCAAATCTTGGCACATTTTTTGGCACTGGTCTCATTTCCATTTATTTATTTCCCCACTGGACAAATGAAATCTCATATTGAGCTTTTTTAACGCTCAATTTCTTCTTCCTTTGATTTAATTACATGAAACCGTTTTTCAAAGAAAAGGGATAAAGTTTGGTGGAATTACTGGGTGTTCATTGATCATTCAAAGAATTACCTTCATGAATACTACTCAGCCAAACAAAGGAATGAAAGAATGGCATTCACAACAACGTGGATGGAGCTGGAGACCGTTTGGTCACTCAGGAATGGAAAAGCAAACAACTTACGTTCTCACTTATAAGCGGCAGCTAAGCTATGAGGATGCAAAGGCATAAGAATAACACGACGAGCCGGGCGCGGTGGCTCACACCTGTAATCCCAGCACTTTGGGAGGCCGAGAGGCAGGCAGATCACGAGGTCAGGAGATGGAGACCATCCTAACACAGTGAAACCCCGTCTCTACTAAAAATGCAAAAAATTAGCCGAGCGTGGTGGCACATTCCTTTAAAAAAAAAAATCTGAAAAGTAAGTCCCAGCTACTTGGGAAGCTGAGGCAGGAAAATCACTTGAACCTGGGAGGCAGAGGTTGCAGTGAGCTGAGATCATGCCACTGCACTCCAGCCTGGGCGATACAGCGAGCCTCCGTCTCAAATGATAATGATAATAATAATAATAATAATAACAACAACAACACAATGAACTTTGGGGACTCAGCAGGAAGGGTGGGGGGCAGTGAAGGATAAAAGACTACACACTGGGTCCAGTGTACACTGCTTGGGTGATGGGTGCACCAAAATCTCAGAAATAACCACTGAAGAACTTATTCATGGAACCAAACACCACCTGTTCCCCAAACACTATTAAAATTTAAAAAAAAAGAATTACCTTTATGGTGTCTACCCATGTAATGGAATTCAACATTGAGCTTCAGTATCTCATTAAACTTTTTCAACTCGGCTCAACAATTTCAACTCCAACAAAAATGACACTGAGCACATCCTTATGAATCAATGTATTCATGTGGAAACAGAACAAAATTATCACCTGACATAGCACTTTTTTTCTCCCTCCCTCCCTTCCTAAAATAGCACTTTCATTGAACAACTCCTTTTCCAGAATTTTCGACCTCATTTTGTGTATTCCTGTCTTGTTAAACAGTTGAAATATACTGCTTATGGTATGTTCCACTTCCAGCTGAAGGAGCTAGTACTGCTCCTTTAACATAGGGTTGGCAGGGGGTAAATGACACAAACTCACCATTTCATGCTGCTTTAAATGGTGCCAATCAACAGCAAGCATAGTCACTTCCAGTAACAGAGTGTCCCCGATATATCAGGGTCACGTGCTAAGAAACCTCAATGACATTATATTGACTACTAACCTTCCGTAAAATAGGAATCCCCTCAATTCCAAGAGGAAACTGAAGCTTGGAGCTTGAGGCTTTGCCCAGAGCCACACAGCTAGTGACCTAGGCAGGTCTCTCCAAATTCCTAATCCCATGCTCTTCCCACACATCACACTGATTCTACTTGTCTCCTGAAAATAATTCATAAATGAATCAAATGCATTCATAAATCAGTCAGCAATTAAAATCTAACAACACAGAGGCCACCTTAAAAGGCCAGTTATCACACGTAACTATTTGCGCTCTCTCATCTTCCTAGAAAGGAACATTTAAGGCGACACAAAATCTGACTTAAAGGTTACTCCATTCCCTTGGTGCCAACAATGACACTGTTTAAAATCCACGAGCCAGAGGCGGGATGTGGTGGCTCACACCTGTAATCTCAGCACTTTGGAAGGCCGAGGCCAGCAGGTCACTTGAGATCAGGCGTTTTGAGACCAGCCTGGCCAACATGGTGAAACCCCATGTCTACCAAAAAATACAAAAATTAGCCAGACATGGTGGCACATGCCTGTAATCCCAGCTTCTCTGGATTCCAGAGGCAGAGGCATGAGAAATGCCTGAAACCAGGAGGTGGGGGTTACAGTGAATCGAGATGGTGTCACTACACTCCAGCCTGGGCCACAGAGTAAACCCTATCTCCAAAAAATAAAAAATAAATAAATAAAATCCACGACCCAGGACCTCACATGTTAACTGTTTCTCGGGATCCATAGTTAAGACACTCGAGTTTGATGAATAAATTTGGGGTGAGCCACTAGAATCTGGGGCCCCAGGAGAAGTTTCTACAAGCATGTCTAAAATCAAGGTGGCTGGAGATCCCAAGATTGAAATGGAACAGACTCCCTTCCCCACTGACCAACTCACACAGTTCCCCCAGAGTTCTGCAACTCTCCTAGAATCCCCTATTTCGAGTTCATCTGTAAGAGGCCCTCTCCCATATACACTCATTTCCGCTATGGAGATTTTAAGTTATTTGCCCCATTCCTAGTCCTTCAAAGACACCCCAAAAACACCTCCCAAAGAGGAGTTTAAATCCTCCACTATAAAGGTGGAAAACAGCATCAAAAATGAATATTAACCGGTGCTATATAAATCCTGAGATCTATTTAAAGAACACTCAGCACCAACAGGGCCCAGTACCCATTTGCACACAAGTCCCTTACATCCCCCGACTCTTGCTTCAGGCTGAGACACTGGTAACACGCATAAAGAATGACTCTTAACAACTGCCTTTCAGTCCTGACTTCTTTATTACCAAACAGCTGCTTCTAAAAAGAACACTGACTTCAGGCATCTGCTAAGACTGTGGTCTCTCAAATATTACTCCGAACCTAAAACGCATTATTTGTAACATTCTAGAAAATGATTCTGAGTGCCTGATGACTTTTTTCAGCCTCTCTTTAATTCACACGTCAGGGACTGCAAAAAGTTTTGAAATATACACCTCCCAACACACATGCACACCCATGCTCACTGCAATGAAATGTTCAGAGTTATATAAGGCGAGGACTTTTACTCATTAAGTTAAAATCAAGAAACAATAACTCCCAGTGCACCTCTATCCCAGAACCCCTAGTCCAAAGCTTTCTGTGTTGTAACTATTACTAGCACTGTTTTCATTAAATAGGATTTCACAGACGTTTCCCAATTAAAATTGTCTATTTAGTAACGATGAAATTGAGAGGATGCAACATTATCAAATTAATATAAATTGTCAGCAGGATTAATATGTACCTCTTGACTTCCACAGGCCACCCAGAGCACATATTTCCACTCCAGCGTGCAGTTTCTTTGACTTAGCGTCTCACTGTGGCTCTCTTTACCCTTTTGTTTGAAAGTACTACAAAGCTCTTTGTTGACACAGTGCTTCATGATCAAACACACAGTTCAGCTCCTGTAGTCCAAAGGTCTTTTCCAACAGGTGTGAAGAATTGCTGATAAGCAACTTTTATAAAATCCAGCCCAGATTTCAAATCCAGAGCCCATTGGCCAGTTTTCCCAGGTCTATCACAAACAGCTGTCTTCCACAGGTAGGAAGGGAAATGCATTCAAAACACTCCCTTTGTTCTTTGAAAAGTATTAACTGGCAATTTTCATAGAATCAGAATTGCAAAATTAAACCGCTGAAATAGGTATTTTTTACATAGATTGTTCCCGGCACTTTCCCTGCGACCCCAATCTTTCTACTTCCTCTCTATTAGAACATATGTGCCCGGGTCCAAAAGAGGCCACCCACAAGCATTTGAAAACGAAGTCACAGGCAGACATTTACCAGACCATCTAAGTTGGAATGGGAAAGAAAAATTTGCCCACCATATGCAAACTATTACATTCTGTCATTGTTAAATAAGGCTGATAATTTAATACACAATATAGGCAACCTAGCATATGGAAAAGGCTCACAATTTGATTAAAAGTTGCCTTTATAAGCAGGTGGAACAAGTTTGATCATAACACACACATTTTATTAAAACTTGGACAAGTTTGCATCTTAACCTCTGAGACAAATATGGGAGTGTTAATATAATGGCTAAAACTTTTTCTGTACATAATCACCAGAAACCCTTCTGCAATATAAAACACTTGCACATAAATTCCTATCCCTCTTTGAACTTTAAAGCAATCCTCTGAGAGAGAGAGGCAAGATCGTCCCTTTCTTCAAACGTGAGGTTCATAGAGGTTCCATCTTCTCCTGCCAACAATGATTTCCTGAATATGATAAAAAGGGCTGACTTTACCAAATGCTGATGAGGATGTAGATGGGAATGTAAAATGGTATATCCGCTTTGGAAAATGGTTTGGCAATTTCTTAAAAAGCTAAACATAATCTTACCATATGTCCCAAAGATTTAACTCCTAGATATTTGTCTATTCAAACACATTTAAGTCTTGTGTGCAAATAGTCATAGCAGCAATAATCATAATAGCCAAAGACTGGAAACAACTCAAAGGTCTAGTAACTGGTATAGAGATAAACAGAATAAATCCAAACAGTGAGACTCCTCAAGGTTATTTTTAAAGAAAAGAATCACTGATACATTCGCTAACAAAAATGGACCATGAAGACATCATGGTAAGTGAAAGAAGCAAGAGACAAAAGGCTACATAGCGTGGGGTTCCATTTATATGAAGTTTGTGGAAAAGGCAAATGCATAGACGCAGACAACAGATGCATGGCTACCCAGAGCTAGGTGTGGGAG
Source organism: Cacajao melanocephalus (assembly GCA_963573385.1). Lineage (NCBI taxonomy): Eukaryota > Metazoa > Chordata > Mammalia > Primates > Pitheciidae > Cacajao > Cacajao melanocephalus. Next base: position 36,180 of record CAUYLG010032932.1, read on the forward strand.
GGACAGTGACAGAGTGAAAAGGAAGGAACTCTGTCCTAAAACTGCCCTGTGGGGATGGCTGCACACCTGTATACATGCGCTGAAAATCACTCTACTGCACACCCATCATGGGTGAATTTCTCTCTATGGAATTATAACTCAATAATTTCAAACCATTTTTTAAAAACTGTTTTGTATCCTATATGTTTCTCAAACGCACATGAACATTCTTTTTTTTTTTTTTTTTTTTTTGAGACAGAGTCTCGCTATATCGCCAGGCTGGAGTGAAGTGGTGCCATCCCGGCTCACTGCAACTTCCGTTTTCCGGGTTCAAGCAATTCTCCTGCCTCAGCCTCCCCAGTAGCTGGGACTACAGGCGCCCACCACCACGCCTAGCTAATTTTTTGTACTTTTAGTAGAGATGGGGTTTCACCATGTTGGCCAGGATGGTCTCGATCTCTTGACCTCGTGATCCGCCCGCCTCGGCCTCCCAAAGAGCTGGGATTACAGGCGTGAGCCACCGCGCCTGGCTGCATATGAACATTCTTAACCATTCCCTAGTGGGAAAACCCAATCACATTTCTGTAACAGCAACAGAGGCGTTGAGAAACATATCAAGCAACAATAACCCCATAATGATTAAATATAAGGGCCATGCTGAATTCATTAAGTCTCTGCACTCCATTAACATAGACTAGAGGGGCTAGGAGACCACGCAGGAGACAGGCCCAAGCTAATCTAAGGATGAGGCTGGGGCAGATTGTACCATGATGTCACTGTGGACAATTATCCCCCTCCCTGGAAGAAAATCATAAAACCCTGGCCAGCTACCTTCTGCTTCGAGGTACCTCCACAGCCTGGCCCATTCATCACTATGACTCCTTCCCACTCCAATGCCGAAGTGAAGCTGTTGCACAAAGCCTCAAATATTAACACAAAGTTGCTGACCTGTGCTTTAAGATAAAGAAGACAGCCGGTGCAGTGGCTCACGTCCGTAATCCCAGCACTTTGAGAGGCCAAGGCGAGAGGATCACGAGGTCAGGAGATCGACACCATCCTGGCTAACGCGGTGAAACCCTGTCTCTACTAAAAATACAAAAAATTAGCAGGGCATGGTGGCATGTGCCTGTAGTCCCAGTTACTTGGGAGGCTGAGGCAGGAGAATCGCTTGAACCTGGGAGGGGGAGGTTGCAGTGAGCTGAGACTGCAGGACTGCACTCCAGCCTGAGTGACAGAGCAAGACTCTGTCCCAAAAAAAAAAAAAAAAAAAAAGTAAAGAGGATATTATCACCATCACAGATTTAACCTCCTGTTGTCCTTTCAAAAACTATTACATTTCTCTTCTGATTTTAAAAATGATTTTCTTTCTTGAACTCTGATTGAAAAAATTAAGTTTAAAAATAAGTTAGAGAAACAACCCTAAAAAGAGATGAAGGTGGACTTTAAATACCATGCTGTAGGGCATGTTCTAATTACAGATTCACGAAAAAGAGAACACTCTTTAGCCAAACATACAACTTAGTCTCAGCCCCGAAACAGGGCACGGCGCCTGCTCAGCTTCCACAGCTGTTCATCTCGCCTACGTTAAGCACCTCAGTTCAGGATTCTCTAGCCACCTACATGACAAACTCACAATTTGCTCTTGAAATGTGGTCTGCTTTTTCATTTTTGCAGATGCACAGGGCCGGCATCATGGTGGCTCATGCCTGTAATCCCAGCACTTTGGGAGACCGAGGCAGGCAGACTGCCTGAGCCCAAAAGTTTGAGACCAGCCTGGCCATCCTGGAGAGACCCCATCTCTACAAAAAATACAAAAAAATTAGCCAGGCAGGGTGGTGCGTGCCTGTGGTCTCAGCTACTTGAGAGCCTGAGGTGGGAGGATCACCTGAGCCTGGGAAAATAAAGAGTATTGTGAGCCGTGACTGACCACCTCACTCCAGCCTGGGTGACAGAGTGAGACTCTGTCTCCAAAAAAATAAAATAAAAACACATAGAGGTCAAGTAACTTTGTAATGCATCAGATAAATTAATATGGCTATGTGAATCTATAGTAAATTCAACAGTCAAAACAAAGTTTTCCTCTTTGTGCCTGCAATGACTCAGTGAAGAAGTCACCCGGCTTAGGAGCTCTCTAATGGAGGCGTAAGGGAGTGGGGATATTTGCTCTGGATGAACTGCAGAAACTGGCTGTGGATAGTATATTATAGCACCAAGGACTTCAACGGCACTTCTTCTCCTGTTTTACAGTCTTTTTTCTTCTATTGGAAGTAGGAGTTATCTTTCCAACTTATCAGATGCTTTTTTGTTTTCTAAATCATATTACTCAAAGCCACATCAAAGGACACGTGGCTTTTATAACACAAAGTTGTAATCCAAGTTTCTCCAACTCGGTGCTATTGACATTGTGGACTGATGATGCTTTGTTGGGGACTGCGGGTTCGTTCTGGTTGAGAACCTCTCTTCTAGAGTAATACAATGTTCTTGAGTCATGGTCAAATTGAAGGAGTTTACAAAACCATTCATTGTCAGTGACCTAGTTAACTGAAAGCAGACTCTGTTGTCTAAATCCCATGAATTTCGAAAATCCCAAGAATGAAGGTCAGTTCAGATAAAGTATACCTGGGGCAGACCTAATTCCTGGTATCATTAAAATGGGGTACACACAGAGCAGTGGAAGCAGCCTCTGCAGCCTAATTCAAACCCTTTGACAAACATAAAGAGCAGCAGAGGCCGACAGGTGAGCAGTGGTGCTAGAACTCTCTAGAACACTCTTCTTCTTCTCCTCTCTGTCCACTGTGCTTTTTTTTTTAAAGGGAAAGCCCAATTTTACTGCAGATGATTGGAACCATGTAGACACAGCCGATCCACTATGCTCTTTAACCTCAGATGCTATCACAACTCCCAAATGCTTGCAAACCCCAATGCAAAGTTTATCAGTAAACTTAGCCACGTGCAGATGAGAATGGAGAGAGAAGCAAAGCAACGTGCTCATCAGCCGGGCGCGGCGGCTCACGCCTGTAATCCCTGCACTTTGGGAGGTGGAGGTGGGTGGATCACCTGAGGTCTGGAGTTTGAGACCAGCCTGGCCAACATCATGAAACCCCATCTCTACTAAAAATACAAAAAAAATAGCTGGGCGTGGTGGTGGGCGCCTGTAATCCCAGCTACTCGGGAGGCTGAGGCAGAAGAATCACTTGAACCTTGAGGGCAGAGGTTGCAGTGGGCCAAGATCGCATCACTGCACTCCAGCCCAGGCGACAGAGCAAGACTGTCTCAAAAAAAAAAAAAAGAAAAGAAAAGTTGGTGGAGCATCATCACAGGTATAAAGTATGACAAACGCAGTGCTAACTGGAGCTGCAGGGATGAGGGAGCACTGTCAGCTGGGGCAGAACCCGAAGATTCAGAAATTAAGAGGAAGGTAAAATCTAAGACTTCTCCCCTGCAGAGACGGCCACCCTCAGCAGGGGACCTGATGTGACAGCAGCCACTCTCCAAAGCATCCCTGAACACCCAGGCATCCCCCACAGCAGTGGGTAGCCATTATAGGTCCTTGCTATAGAATACTGAAATAGAGCAGGGCACCCACAACAGCTAAGTGAGTCCCTCTGACTCATTTCCTTGTCTTGAGACTACAGGGTTTTAAACTGGAAGCTGGCAATCATTTCTGAAGAACTGCACCCAATTCCACAGAGGAAAGCTTCAGTGCAGCCACGGCCATGCAGGCTCTGAAAGGAACACGGGCGGTTTTACGCTCAGGTCAAAGGATGTGGAGCTGAAGGAGGCAGAAAAGTCAAAGCTCCACCCTAACAAACTACAGCGGAAGGAAAAGTAATAACATGAGTCTCAAGAGAGAAACTTGGCGAGCATACAGTTGATAATGTCAGAAACATGTGGTTTGAGAGTCCTGAGTTTGTAATATTTTTCTTCGAGCTGAAGAACAATGATAGACGTCTGTTCTCTATATAGGCACCCCCAAGACCAACTGTCCCATGCCCATCAGAGCTGATGTTGTCATTAAATTCCAGGGATAAATGTGTTCCTGACACTGTACTTCAGAATTCAGACATAATTTTTTCTCACAGACAATGCCAGACATGTTGGGTAACTCCCCAGGCTCACCTATTGCTGAAATGCTCTACATTTTTATAAGAAATATATTTCAGCTATTTATAACTTTCAGCTACATCATCATTTCTCAAGCTTGCCTTTGGGTTTGAGAAATAGCTGATGAATTACGTGTAACACTACTGCGGGTGGGTGTGGTGGCTCACCACTGTAATCCCAGCACTTTGGGAGGTCGAGGTGGCTGGATCACTGGAGGTCAGGAGTTCAAGGCCAGCCTGGCCAACATGGTAAAACCCTGCCTCTACTAAAAATACAAAAATTAGCCAGGTGTGGTGGCACGGGCCTATAATCTCAGCTACTCAGGAGTCTGAAGCACGAGAATTGCTTGAACCCGGGAGGCGGAGGTTGCAGTGAGCCAAGTTCACACCAGTGCACTCCAGCATGGGTGACAGAGCGAGAAAAAAACAAAACAAAACAAACTTCTGAGCTTCTGAATTTCTCAAACTTCTGAAACTTCCTAACTTCTCAAACTTGCCATCGAAGACCATAGTGTTCCAAATACTAACAAACACACCTGAAAAAACTCAGTAGGGTTGTAAACTGCGGCCTGCCTGTGCTCATTACAATAAAGTTCACAGACCAGTTTGTCCCATGATTCTGGTCTCTGGCACACGGGATGAGAAGGATCGACTAGCACCCACGTTCCTACCCCTTATCCTGCCCGCAACGTCAAACTCTGTCACCACTAGGAAGAGCAGCTTTCATCCAGAGGATAACATGAAAAGTTTACAATAGTAACAGGTGGACAGGGAGAGAAGAAAGTGGTCAAAGGAATCACCAACAATACACTAGCCTTTGGTCAATGTTCCACAGGAAGAGATACAAAGATTCAGGGCCATCCCATACTCCCGATCAAAATCAAAACCAAACTGAACTATGCTCAATGGCAGGATGCCTCAATGATGAATGTGCGACTCTGTAAAGAGTTTATTCCTGGTCGGGCGCAGTGGCTCACGCCTGTAATCCCAACAGTGTAAGAGGCTGACGTGGGTGGATCACGAAGTCAGGAGTTCGAGACCAGCCTGGCCTACGTGGTGAAACCCCCGTCTATACTAAAAATACAAAAATTAGCCAGATATGGTGGTGGGTGCCTGTAATCCCAGCTACTCAGGAGGCTGAGGCAGGAGAACTGCTTGCACCTGGGAGGTAGAGGATGCAGAGAGCCAAGATCGCGTCACTGCACTCCAGCCTGGGCAACAGAGCCAGACTCCGGCTCAAAAAAAAACTTTATTCCCATAGTTATGGGTTCCAACTCAGCATTCAGTCCTGAGTTTTATTATTATTATTTTTAGACAGGCTGGAATGCAATCTCTCCCTTCTGGATTCAAGCAATTCTCCTGCCTCAGCCTCCTGAGTAGCTGGGATTACAGGCACCACCACCTGTAGTAGGCATGCACCACCACACTTGGCTAATTTTTATATTTTTAGCAGAGCCTGGGTTTCACCATGTTGGCCAGGCTGGTAGTGAACTCCTGACCTCAGGTGATCCACCTACCTCAGCCTCCCAAAGTGCTGGGATGACAGATATGAGCCAACAGGCCTGGCCTCAGTCCTGAGTTTTATAATCTGATTTCCCCCACCGTCTTCACAGTTCCTTAAAATACCTTTTCAGTTAATCTTTTAAACTATAGTAACTAGAAATAATCCCAGAAACAATTTAACACTAAAAGAAATGAGACAACTCCAAACTGCTGAGAGTACCTCAAACACTGCAGGAATGTTACAATACAACGAACAAAAGTCAGATTATTCCATCTGTTAGTCAGCCATTATCATATAGCCCACACACATATGTTTAATGGAAAATGGACCTAAAGAATCAGCCAACATGCCTAAAATAATTCATCCATCTGTCAACTGTTCCACCCACCCCCCATTCTTCCATCCCTCCATCCTTCCACTGGATATCTCCTAACACCCCTCCCCAATTATATACCAGGCACTAGGAAAGATTGGACGGCATATAAAATAGTTCTAGCTCTAGGCCAGGCGCAGTGACTCACACCTGTAGTCTCAATACTTTGGGAGTCCAAGGTGGGAGGATTACTTGAGCCTCAGAGTTCAAGACCACCCAAGGCAAGATGGTGAGACCTTGTCTCCACAAAATTTTCTTTTTGCAATTAAAAAATTAGCCAGATATACTCCCGTAGTTGGGAGGCTAAGGCAGGAGGATCCCTTGAGCCCAGAAGTTTGAGGATACAATGAGTTGTGATTATGCTACCATGCTCCAGCCTAGGTAAGATGAGCAAGCCCCAACTCTAAAATAAACTAAAATTAGAATTAAATAAAAAGAGTTCTAGCTCTAAAAAGCACAGAGGTAAACTATGCCCACTCTAATGCCCTCCTATCTTGCCTGTCTGTTTCACAGGGAATCATTATGTAACATCAACAGCAGGACAGGCCAGGAATGATGGCTCATGCCTAGAATCCAGCATTTTGGGGAGGCTGAGGCAGGCGGATTGCTTGAGCTCAGAAGTTTCAGAACAGCATGGGCAGCATGGCAAAACCCTGTTTCTACAAAAAATATAAAAATTAGCTGGGCATGGTGGCACATGTCTGTAGTCCCAGCTACTTGGCAGACTGGGGTGGGAGGATGGCTTGAGCCTGAGAGGCAGAAGTTGCAAAGAGCTATGATTGTGCCTCTGTACTACAGTCTCGGTGACACAGTGAGACCTTGTCTCAAAAAAAAAAAAAAAAAAAAAAAAAGAAAGAAAGAAAGGAAGAAAGAAAGGAAAGAAAGGAGAGGGGAAGGGAGGGGAGGGAAAACACTAGAACAACCCAAGAAAGACAAGTAGGTAAATGGGGCAAGGAGACACAGATTTTATAAAATGTATAAAACTGTCCCAATTCTAAGAACTCTCAAAAACTAGTGGGAAATCCTGTTTTTAACGGACACAAAACAAAACAGCTGGTTTAAGAACCACATTCCACTCTGCCTTTTGGTGGGAGCAGGAGGAGGTACAGGACAGAAAGGGCAGTAAGAGACCAGCATAAGATGTTTGCACTCTGCGTGAAATCTAATACCAGACCTCCTTACCTCCTATTTCCGAGTTTATTGTCCTTTCCTCCTCTTGATAAGAATCATTTTTGGGGTGGGAAAAAATGCCTACAAATAAACAAACTGATAGGATTATCTTCATGAAATCCCAGTTGTTTTCTGGCTACCATCTGTTTTTAGAAAAAATATACAAGTTTGCTCAGAACAGGAGTTTGTTGTTACTTCATAAAAATGAATGACCCAAGAACACAGTGGGAAGAAAATAAAGTTAAAGCAGCGATTTCTCATTTCTGTTTCATACATATTAATTAATTCCTTTGCAGATTTCTATCGCATATCGAAAACAATTGGTGTTTTTCAGAAAATCTTACTTCCTGAATTAAAAGGTATGTCAAAGATAACCTGGTCCAATCAAAACGACACATAATGTGTTGGCAAGAATGTGGAGAAACTAGAACCCTCGTGCACTGCTGCTAAGAATGTGTGATGGTGCAGCTGCTGTGGAAAACAGTTTGGCGGTTCCTCAGAAAGTAAAATATAGAGTTACCATCCGACCCAGGAATTCCACTGCTAGGTATATACCCAAGAGACGTGAAAACGTATGTCCACACAAAAACTTGTACACAAATGTTCACAGTTGCATTATGTGCAATAGCCTGAAAGTGAAAACAATCCTCATGTCCATCAATTAGTGAATGGATGTGTTTTAATGTGGTCTATTCATACAACGGAATATTATTCAACAATAAGGTTGATGTGGTAGCTCACGCCTGTAATCCCAGAACTATAGGAGGCCAGGGAGGGTGCAATCACCTGAGGTCAGGAGTTCAAGCCCAGACTGGTTAACATGGAGAATCCCTGTCTCTACTAAAAATGCAAAAATTAGTCAGGCGTGGTGGCACATACCTGCAATCCCAGCTACTCTGGAGGCTGAGACACGAGAATCATTTGAACTTGAGTGGCAGAGGTTGCAGTGAGCCAAGATCATGCCCCTGCATTCCAGCCTGGGCGGCAAAGCAAGATGCTGTCTCAAAAAATAAAATAAAATAAAATAGAACAAAGAATTGATACGTGGTATAATATGAGTGAGCCTAGAAAACATTATCCTAAGTAGGAGAAACCAGTCACAAAGGATCACATGTCGTATGGCTCCATTTAAATGGAGAAGTTAAATCCATGGAGACAAACGTGGTTGGGTGCGGTGGCCCACGCCTGTAATCCTAGCACTTTGGGAGGCCTCTGTAGGTGGATCACATGAGGTGAGGTATTCAAGACCAGGCTGACCAACATGGTGAAACCCCGTCTCTACTAAAAATACAAAAATTAGCTGGGCTTGGTGGCACGCACCTGTAGTCCCAGCTACTCAAGAGGCTGAGGCAGGAGAATCGCCTGAACCCGGGAGGTGGAGGTTACAGTGAGCCAAGATGGTGCCATTGCACTCTAGTCTGGATGATAGAATGAGACTCCTGTCTTGGAAAGGAAAGAAAAGGTAAAGGAAAAGGGAAAAGGGAAAAGGGAAGGGGAGGGGAGGGAGGGGGGAAGGAAGGGGGGAGGGAAAGGGAGAGGAGGGGGGAGGGGGAGGAGGGAGGGGAGAGGGGAAGGGAGGGAAAGGGAGGGGAAAGGGGAAGGGGGGAGGAGGGGGAGAGGGGGGAGGAGGGAGAGAGGGGGGAAGGGAGTGGGGAGGGAAGGGGGAGGGGTGGAAGGGGGAAGAGGAGAGAGAGGAGAGGGGAAGAGGAGGGAGAGGGGAGAGGGGAGGGGAGGGAGAGGGGAGGAGGTAGCGAAAGGGGAGGGGATAGAAGGAAGTTCATTGTGGGAGGAGGGGAGAATGGAGAGTGGCTGCTAACAGGTACGGAGTTTTGTGAGGGTTTTTTTGGAGAACGAAAATGTGATAAAATTAGATAGTGATAATGGTTGTACCATCTTGTGATGATGCTAAAAAACCACTGAATTATACACTTTAAAGGGGCGAATGTCATGATGTGTGAATTATATCACAAATAAAAAGAGACAGGGAGGGAGAGACAAACAACTATGCAGACAAAAAGGCAGACTCACACCTGACCTCATTCACTGCCTGGACTCCGGAATCCCAACGGCCATCTTCATTCTTGACCTTTCTTATTACACAAGAAAGTCCTCTTTTCAGTTTGTACTGGTTTTTGTTAAGTTTCCATCATTTGCAAGTAAAGAAATTATCAGCTCTCATTTGCATCACACACAAATGTTACAGGCTTCAGAAAACGTCTAGAAGGCAGTTCACATGCAAGAGACCTGTACAAATGTCAGGAACTAGTTTTTGTATGCTGTCTCTAGGACACCAAGACAAGCTGTTTCAGTGCTTTGACTGTACATTATACTAGTATTTATATCATTTGTATTATGGGAGGCAGAAATGGATTTGTTTTACTTGCCGTGGAATCCTCAGCACCTAGAACAGGGCCAGACTTACTGCTCTGTTGAATGTCTGATAAATGCATCTACTGACATCATGCTACCCAGAGAGAGAGGAAGGGCTGTGAAGGTTTCAGTATGAGGTTACAGAAATGGCACTGGGTGCTCCCTCTGAAGACAGGGACTCAAGCTCCAGCTCGACCACCCCCGGCTCAGCACAGTTATTCTTACTTGAGACCTCTCTGCACAAAATGAGCTGACACCTAGCTTGTCTGATATATAACACAAAAAGATCACATGAGATGGCTAATCAAAGTGCTTCAAGCCATGCGGTCGCTTGAGCATGGTGGCTCACAACTGTAATCCAGTATTTTAGGAGGCTGAGGCAGGCAGATTGCTCTAACTCAGGAGTTCAAGACCAGCCTGGGCAACATGGCCAGATCACTGTCTCTGCAAACAATTTAAAAATTAGCTGGGCATGATGGCATGCACCTATAGTCCCAGTTACTTAGAAGGTTGAGGTGAGAGAGTCGCTTGAGCCCAGGATACAGGGATTCCAGTGAGTTGAGATCGCACCACTGCACTCTGCCTGGGTGACAAAGCAAGACCCTATCTCAATAAAACAAAAACAAACAAAAAAAATACACGCCACAGGTCTTCAACCCAACGAGGCAGTACCTGTATTTGGAGTCTTGCTGCTGGAATCTCACTGCATCACACCCAGACGGCTTTCGGCCATCATATTGCTTTAATTTAGCTTTCCTCTCAATGCCTTGCTACAGAACCAAAGAATGCACGGGCCTCATTTAACCAACCATGTGCAACAATCTTTTCTTCAAACCAACACAACTACCAGCCCAGCTACTTTCCAGATACAAAACATTGAAAAAGAACTTACACTGCAAGCTATCCCTAACAGAAAAGTGATAAGGAGGGTGAAGAGGATGAGAAACATTTAAATAACATAAATGCCTCTTTGATCCTCTTGACACTTATTAAGATTTTGTCTATAGAAGATTATTTCTCTCCTGCTGGGGCACGGTGGCTCACACCTGTAATCCCAGCACTTTGGGAGGCCGAGGCAGGCAGATCACCTGAGGTCAGGAGTTCGAGACCAGCCTCGCCAACAGGCAAGACCCTGTCTCCACTAAGAATATAAAACTTAGCCGGATGTGGTGGCGCATGTGGCACCACTGCACTCTAGCCTGAGGGAGGGAGTGAGACTCTGTCTCAAAAAAAAAAAAAAAAAAAAAAAGGCAAGAAAAGAAAAAAGAAAATTATTTCCCTCCTACACCAAAATCCATTTTCATTGCTCTCCATATTATACCTCCTGTTGGGTTCAACGGAGACTTTGGAACAAACTACACTGCTTAAAAAAAAAAAAGTGGAGGGCAGCAGTTGAGGGGCCTGTGACCACCCCTAGCTATATCCCTCCACCGCTGATATGTGCTGAAATTGAAGGAGACTCTTCTCTAAGGACACAGCCTCTCCCCAGCAGCAGGTGGGCACCAGGCAGCAAGGAGGGAGGGTACCCAGAGCGTATGACAAGCCAGCAAGGCAGTGGGGTGCAGTGGGCTTACTGGTGGTGTTGCCACTGTTGTTAAGTAAACTTTTCATTTTAGAATAGCTTTAGATTTTACGGAGAAGTTACAAAGATAATACAGGGAGTCCCTGTACCCCTCGCACTCTGGTTCCTGTTGTTAATATCTTACATGATGCGGCACATTTATCACACTACGGAATCAACACTGGCCCCTTACCATGAACTCAGCGCCACACTTCATCACGACTTTTCCAGTTTCCACCCAGCACCCTTTTTCCATCTGAGGACCCCTTCAGGGACATTGGATCTAACCAACAGGCTTAACCCAGAAAGAGCTCCTTCTCCAGCGGGACGCTGGAACACCCACAGGAATTTCCTAGGAGTGATTCCAGCATCCCCATCTATCCCCCTCACTCCCAAGGCTCCTTCTTTGATGGCCTTGACAGTTTTGAGGAATACTGGTCAGGTACTCTGTGAAATATCCCTCTGCTGTGGGCGGTTTCAAGTTTTTTCTCCTGGCTAGACCGAAGGAGAGTGGTTTTCAATAATGGCTCTATCCAGGGCGCTAAACCGCCGGGTCAGGAACCCTGGCTTTGCTACACCTTAGCCATGTGGCCTTGGACATATTAACCTCCATGGGCCTCAGTTTCCTCACCAGAAGAAGAGGAAAAGCAAATACAATCTACCTCCTAGGAACTGCGGGGATTAAATAAGCTAACTCTGAGAAAGAAGGTGAGTGGATAATCAGAAACGCTTCATGGAAAGCAGAGGCGGCCACTGATGCATTTAACGACACAGAGGTTGTGCCAGAGACACAGAGGTTGTGCAAAGATTAATAATGGATGGACACGCCTCCTTCCCAGATGCCTGCAGCCCAATGGGGATGGGGTGCCAACAGATCACTAAAACCTGGTACCATGAAGAGTAACGCGGGGATACTCGGAGAACCACAGCCTGGAGTGTGGATGAGGAAGCCAGGCTGCGGAGGGATGAATGGGACCAGCCCCCACGGGGTAGAGGGAAGGAAGCCCCATGCGGAAAGGCCCAATTTTCTGCAAATTAGCCAAGTGCCAGTGTAGACTAAGACACACTGCAAATTGGCTTATGCAGCTCGACTTAATCACCCTCCATAAACCATTAACAGCTCTACACAAGGAAACAATGAAGGCATTCACCTTTGTCTAGCACGGAGGAAAAACAGTCTCAGACTCTAACCTGCTAGACTAAAATCGCCTCCACCCTGACCAATAAAATGTGGGCAAGACTACTGTTTTACAGTGCCATATACTTTTTTCCAAGTATGTTTTAAAAGAACCACACAGTAGACAAGTCATTTTGAAGAATCCATTTTTAATTCCTTCTCAGTTCGAAAGACCCTCGGTCACTCAGAATTTGGAAATTCCCAAGATCTCCTTCAGGGGAATCCTAGTGAAGGAGTGGGACAAAGTAGTGGCAGCTACGTGAAGACCCTGCTGGAGGGAATAGAGAATGGGCAGAGCCCAGGAGGCTGATGTCTAAGGCCTGTCCATCAAATACATCCACGTCCCAGTGGAGCAGGTCAGGGGAGGCTCTGAGGCCTGAGGCCAAGAAAGGAGCGTTCCACTTAGTTCCCACTGGCTTCTCATCAGCTTCTCCACTACCCTTGGATGACAGGCCTCATCTAGACCAGAACAAAGGCCCTCTGCTTCCCCTATCTCCTTCCCAGGAAGCCTCTCTCCTCCTAAGGACCGATGGTAAGAACGCCCAACAGGCTCAACCCAGCAAGAGCTCCTTCCCCAGCAGGACATGGGCCACCCAAAGGAACTTCCTAGGGGTAGATCCCAGCATCCCCACCCATCCTCCTCCCTCCCACCCCATCCATCCTTCCCAAACACTCTGGCCATGATATAAGCCGCTCCCCGCCCCAACACACACACACTAACTACGCCATCTGTATAAAGCCAGACTCCTGGTTAGAAGCAAGGACATGCATGCAATAAACGTGCAAAACCCCCAGTGGTAAAGCTTTAATGTGGGGCAGTGGGGAGGGCTGCCTCACAAGAGCGGGGGCAGGGAGGGATAGGGCAGGAGCTCCCCTGGGAAGTCAGCATGCTGCTTCTCAACCGACTGCAGATGACAGTCCCAGCTCCTGGCCTCTCCGCCTCAACACTCCTGGCCTCGCTTCTTCTCTCTGAAAAATGGAGTCCTTCTCTCCTTCTTAAGCCTCACGGAAGGAAGGAAATGATAAGCAGAGTAATCTCAGAACTCAGAAGCCACAATCAGCCAGGCAAGCTCCCAGTAAAGCAGTGTTTAGGTGATATGGCTCAAGCCTGTAATCCCAGCACTTTGGGAGCCTGGGCAGGAGGATCTCTTGAGCCTAGGAATTCAAGACCAGCCTGGGCAATATTGTGAGACCTCATCTCTACGTTTAAAGAAATGGTCTTGGCTGGGCACGGTTGCTCATGCCTATAATCCCAGCACTTTGGGAGTCTCAGCTGGGGGGGTTAACAAAGGTCAGGAGTTAGAGACTACAACCTGGCCAACATGGTGAAACCTTGCCTCTACCAAAAATGCAAACATTAGTGAGACTCTGTCTCAAAAAAGATAAAAAAGAAATGGTCTAGAAAGGAGGTTCTCACCCCTGTTTTTACAGCAGAATCAGACAGGCCAAGGGACCAATCCAGCCATGCAGAAGTGGAATAACAGGTGCTGGGTCTTAGCAGTCCCACCAGGATTCTGGGGTACAGGAGGGGTGGAGGGGCACTCCTTCACTGAGCCAATGCTCCAAAGGATGAGGTCAGGGCCTTCCAGGGGATTACCAAAAACACAAGGGCGCCTTCCCCACCCCTTGTCTTTAGATTCACCAATTCCGTTGATTCTCAAACCTGGTCTGCCTCTGGAAAACAAATCTTGCATTAGCTCCAAACAAAGGAAGGAAAGGAGAAGAACGAAGAGAAAGAAGGAAAAGAAAGGAGAGAGGGAGGGCGGGAGGGCAGAAGGAAGAAGGCAGGCAGGAAGGAAAAAAGAAAATAATATAAATCTTCTGCAAACAAAACAATGCATTGCTCCTGAGTAATCTACAAAATGCCGGTACATACACCTCTGTGGCTACGATTTATTCCAATAATTAATTCTCACTGCAATCCAAGTATTTATTTAGTTGAAAGACTGTTTAGTTGAAAGACCAGTCATTTTAAAAGATACCACTTAAAAATTATTTTAGAAGTTCCCACAAAAGTATACAATAACAAAATTGGCTTGCTAAATAAACATCGCCTGAAATTTACCCTTCATAAGAAAAAGAACATCCTTTATCAGCATGATTCGGAAACTCTGCAACACCACCACAGATACTCCAATAAAATACAACATCCTAGTCCAAGACGCATGCAAAGTGCCCTGTTAGTGTTTGAAACAAGCAACCCTAGAGGAACTCACGTAAATCTGTGTTGAAGCACATACCTCGGCTTTTCAAAGAGCAATAAATCTTCTTTGCAGACTTCTACAGAATGCAGATGTGCTGCTCTCTCTCACTAACACCAGCAAACTGGAAGGCCTGTTGAGTCCCACAATCTAAACTCTTTGTTCTCTGTGCAAATGCCACAGAGGTTTGTCAACAGACCCTGAAAATCTAATGCAACATCTACTCATCTCCATGGCCTCCATTCACAGGCTACACTGACAGTTCTCCCTGCGGGGGGAGGCCGTCTGAGGCTACAAGATCTAGCTAGCATGGTTTTACAGGGGCAGAGCCAAAAGGGCTGAAACCCCTCCAAGAGGTTTGTTTAAAATGCAAGGGTATCATAGAAAAACCAGCAACAGCAAACACTGCCTAAGAGACTAGCAGAATTCAGAACCATTCTCACCAACCAGCTGCTTTTGAGCATTTCAAGAGTGTTACTCAAACTCTGGGAACCCTAATCATCTCAAGAACTCCTTGAACTCTTTTGTTCTAAGAGCTGGCCTGCAGGCATGCGTGCCCTCTTGCTGTCATCGACCCCAGGCTGGGAGATAATCGGTGCCTGCAGGGAGGAAGCTCCCAGCAGCTGAGCCAAGTCCTGAAAGAAGCTGTGCAGTGTTCTCCTGGGAGAACAGAAGCAGGAATGACCACAAGCAGCTCACAGGGCCCCAGGGATAAAGCTTTTGGGCGCTCCCAGGTCAGCATCTTTCAAATAGAGTTGCCGGGCAGAAATAAGGCAAGCCACACATGTAATTTTAAATTTTCTAAAAATCACATTAAAAAAAACTGCAAAGAAACAGGTAAGATACTTTTAATATTCTTTTTAACCTAGAGTTCCACAGTATTACCACTTCAAAATGTCACCATTAAAAAAAAAAAAAAACCACATCAGCCAGGTGCAATGGCTTGCGCCTGTAATCCCACCGCTTTGGGAGGCCGAGGCAGGCGAATCACCTGAGATCAGTAGTTCAAGACCAGCCTGACCAACATGGAGAAACTCTGTCTCTACCAAAAATACAAAAAATTAGCTGGGTGTGGTGACAGGTGCCTGTAATCACAGCTACTCAAGAGGCTGAGGCAGGAGAATCGCTCGAACCCAGGAGGCAGAGATTGCTGTGAGCTGAGATCGTGCCATTGCACTCCAACCTGGGCAAAAAGATCGAAACTCGTCTCAAAAAAAAAAAAAAAAAAAAAAAAAAACACCATGCATCAATGAGCTAACTGGCATTCTTTTTTCCATATGCATTCTCAAATTCTTTTTTTTGCAAGCCTGCACTCCAGCCTGGAGTGTAGTGGTATGATCTCAGTTCACTGCAACCTCCACCTCCAGAGTTCAAGTGATTTTGTTGCCTCAGCCTCTGGAGTAGCTGGAATTACAGGCATGTGCCACGACGCTCAGCTAATTTTGTATTTTTAGTAGAGACAGGGTTTCACCATGTTGGTCAGGCTAGTCTCGAACAGCTGACCTCAGGTGATCCACCCGCCTTGGCCTCGCAAAGTGCTAGGATTACAGGCGTGAGCCATCATGCCCGGCCCCATTGTCAAATTCTGATGTGTGTTGTATGCTCCCTGCACATCTTGACTTGGAATAGCCATACTTCAAGTACCCAAATATCACAAGGCAATAGTGGCTAAAGCACTGGACAGCCCAGTTCTAGATGCTAAAATCTAGAGATGTAATTCTGTAAGCAAAAGTTCACGGTGGCTCACAACTGTAATCCCAGCACTGTCGGAGGCCAAGATGGGGTCAGCATGGCCAACATGGTGAAACCCTGTCTCTAGTAAAAATACAAAATTATCCGAGCGTGGTGGTGAGCACCTGTAATCCCAGCTACTCAGGAGGCTGAGGCAGGAGAAGCACTTGAACCCGGGAGGTGGAAGTTGCAGTAAGCTGAGATTACGCCATTGCACTCCAGCCTGGGACACAGAACCAGACTCTGCCTCCAAAAAAAAAAAAAAAAACAGTGCTAGTGTGTGAGCAAAGATAACAGACACAAATGCAATGTCTTCACTATGTTTGCTTTTCCTCATTTTAGGAAACACATGTATGAAATTCCCCAGTGACAACTATCCTGCTCCCCACCCCACCCCCACAATCTACATTACTTCAACATTCACCTGAGGAGACAAGCAGAAATATCTTTTCCCCCTACCTCTGAAGTAATAAAAGAATGTGATAAATTCAACCAGAATTGCTCCAAGAATGTAAATTCTATAGGTCCAGTGTATCAAATGATTTAGGCTGGGCATGGAGTCTCCCGCCTGTAATCCCAGCACTTGGGGGGACAAGGCAGGTGGATCACCTGAGGTCAGGAGTTCAAGACCAGCCTGGTCAACATGATAAACCCGATCTCTACTAAAAATACAAAAATTAGCCAGGAGAGGTGGCGGGTGCCTATAATCCCAGCTACCTGGGAGGCTAAAGCAGGAGAATTGCTTGAACCCAGAGGGCAGAGGTTGAAGTGAGCCAAGATAGCACCACTGCACTCCAGCCTGAGTGACAGAGCGAGACTTTGTCTCAAAAAAAAAAAAAAAAAAAAAAAAAATTTAAACAGCTCTGGGAAACTTAGTATAAAAATTGCCCCATGATATCTTTTATCAAGGGAAGGAGGAAAAACATATCTGTTTATTAAAGTACAAAACTCACAGCAATTTCAACAGCAATGTTTTCTAAATTCTTGAACTCTGAATTGCACATGTCGGTTCATTATTTGAGTTATTGGTTGTTCAGCGTTAAGACAAAACTAGACAGTTAATTATATACTAAATAGCAGAAAAGTATGTGCCTTCACTTAAAAACTGCCCTCTCTGCCTCCCAACCATGCTCAGATAATTTTAATGTGATCATGGAAAGAGAGAGGAGTTTTGCAGATGTAGAAACAGTGGTCTAGGCAAATGTGTTTTTAATTAGAGTTTGCAGGGGCTACAGGTTAGACACTGCAGTGTGCCTGAACAGAAAAAAAACCTACCCTGGAGCCTAGAATGTGACCGCTCTGAAGGCTGACTGCAGAAAAACTTGTAAATTCCTACCACCACCCAGCAGGGAGGTGAGAAGCTTTCAAGAGGCAAATTAGCTTTTCAAAAGACGGGGGACTGATCCATCCGGTGACAATTGGTTAGAGCAGCCAGGCCATCTGTTCTCACCAACTTCCCAGGTCCAATTCCCTACCCTATCCCTCACACCCACCCCATCCCTCTTCAATCTAGGCCAAACCAGCCAGCTTGATCCTCTCAAATGTACACGCCTCCCTTCCTTAAAATCTCCTTTTTTTTTGGAGACAGTCCTGCTCTGTCACCCAGGCTAGAGAGCAAGGGTGCAACCTCAGCTCTTTGTAACCTTCTCTTCCTGGGTTCAAGCAACTCTCTTGCTTCAGCCTCCTGAGTAGCTAGGATTACAGGAGCCCACCATCACACTTGGCTAATTTTTGTATTTTTGGTAGAGACGAGGTTTCACCATGTTGGCCAGGCTGGTCTCGATCTCCTGACCTCAGGTGATCCACCCTTCTCAAACTCCCAAAGTGTCGGGATTACAGGTGTGAGCCACCACGCCTGGTCCCTTGCTTAAAATATTTTTTATTCTAACAAAATCCTTCCGGAGCAGCCTATAGACTGAGCACGATCTGGCTCCTGCCTGCCCCTCCAAGCTTGTCTCCACGGGACTCTTCTCAGCTCTCACCCAAGCTGAGCTCATTCTCACCCCAGCCTGTTGCTTTGCCAACAACACCAATGCATCCTCTGGCTTTGGCATTCATATACTTTACCTCCTCTGGGAGGCCCTCGCAGGCCTGCTGGGCTCCACATCTCAGGCAGTCAGCTGGCTGCACCTTTGCCCCCAGGTACCAGCCCTCCCTTCCAGACCACCTCTGCGGCTTCCACTCTCCATCCCAGCACACAATGCGGTGCCCAGCAAAGAAGGCAGGAAGGAGGATGCCCCACAACAACCCAAGACCCTGGTGAACTCCACCCATCTGGAAACTTTGCCAGGAGGGTATTTGTCTCTTACCAGCCCTACCCTGCTAACAATGACCTTGACCTTTTGCGTCCAACTCACTTCCCCAAGCTTACCTCTATGGCATTTAAACAGATGAGAAGACTCCTATTACAGCTTCTACGGTTCCATTTATAGAAACCAATAATAAAAGTGATAGCCACACCCTAAAAATACATCAAGTCCTGATCTATCGACACCCACCATCTTTTAGAGTTCCCTACAGAGTTCCAGGCACATGATCCACTCACTGCCTTGTCCTCTGTGCTACCCTCAATGCGGAGCTGACTGTCACTTTCTAGATGCAGAGAGGGCAACAGGAATTCCCATTCCCACCCCCACTGCTTGGTTCCCTGGCAGCTTCTAGACCACCATGAAGCCATATTTTCCACACAGGAATGAGTTTATTTAAAACAACTGATTTTGAGAAGCTGTTTGCTTTTTCAGCCCAGGCTAAGGTACACAAAAGTATTTTCCAGAAGTCTAACATAGCATTCTGCTTCTTTCATGCACCCCCGAGATTATTTATTTAAAGACAGAGTTTCACTCTTGTTGCACAGGCTGGAATGAAGAGGCGCGATCTCAGCTCAACACAACCTCCGCCTCTCGGGTTCAAGTGACTCGCCTACCTCAGCCTCCCAAGTAGCTGGAATTACAAGTGCCCGCCACCACACCTGGCTAATTTTTTGTATTTTTAGTAGAGACAGGGTTTCACCATGTTAGTCAGGCTGGTCTCGAACTCTTGACCTTAGGCGATCCACCCACCTCGGCCTCCCCAAGTGCTGGGATTACAGGCGTGAGCCATCACACCTTGCCCATCCTTTTAGCAAATTCATTTCACCTGGAGAACTGCCACCAAAAATTTCAAATGCATTGATTCATGCTACAAATATTTATTTAGCCCTCGTGGCTGACAAGGCACAGTGCCAGGGCCCAGAAGGACATGAAATTCAATGGCAAGGACGTGGACTTCAGTAGACCAGGCTCTGTTCCCCCTCTGCCTCGTAACCTTGGAGAATAATTGTTAACAGCTGACACATCGACTATGTGCAGGTCCCTCTGTCCTAACCGCTTCACACGCACTAACTTGCTTAATTCTTATGACATCCCGTCAGTGAGTAACTAATAATGCTCCCATCCTACAGATATGGGAAATGAGGCACAGAGCACAAAACGAACTCACCCAGGGTCCCAGAGCTAACAAGTGGAAGAATGGGTCCAGGTTTTCTTCTCTTTTTGAAACATCTTTACTGACTGGCTTTCATAAGCCATATTCCTATTAATATTTTACAAATGCAGATAATAAGCATTAGTCGACAAAGCAGCTAAGAGGTCAAATGGGAACAAATATTAGAAAATCATCTGGCCCAGCACCTGGCACAGAGAACTGCTCAACAGCCTGAAAAAGGAATAGAAGCCGGTCTGTTCTCAAAGAGTTTAATCTAATTGGAGAAAAAAACTTGTAAATAACAGAAAACGGCCATAATAAAATCCAGAGAGAAATGACACAAGAAGTGCACATAAAATACAAAGGAGGACCGCGTGCTTAAATGGGAGTGAGGACTTGCATTCCATGAGTCAAAGTATTTGAAAAATGACAGGCTGGGTTGTGGGATATTGTGAAATATCCGTATTTGGTCAGTGACCTTGTCCTCTTTCGGGACATCCAACTCAAAGATCCTTGTAATCTTCAAAGTGCTAAGTGTCTTTTGGATGCTAATGAGCTGTGGCTGGCAGCCCCTAGGTGGTTGAAAGGAAAGACCAAGGCAGGGAAAGGAGAGGGTTGCAGGTTGACCAGTAACCAGTGAAAGAATCAGTCACAGCTGCCTCATGAAGCTTCCATAAAAACCCAGAAGGACAGAGCTTCCAGGCAGTTGGACACACGGGGGTTTCTGGAGGATGGGGAGGGCATGGAAGCTCCCAGACCCTTCCCACATGCCTAGCCCTATGCACCTCTTCATCTGGTGTTCTGGTAACCTTTGTGATATCCTTTACCAATAGCCAGTAAACGGAAGCCAGTGTTCCCTTGAGTTCCGTGAGCTGCTCTAGCAAATTAATTGAACCTTAGGAAGAGATCGAGGAAATCCCGATGTATAGGCTGCTGGTCAGAAGCACAGGTCGAACAACTTGTGGCTTGGGACTGTCATCAAAAATGGGGAGCAGACTTAGGGACTGAGTTTTCAATGTGTGGGGTCTGGCTCCGGGTGGACAGTGTCAGAACTGAACTGAATGAGGGGACACCCAGCTGGTGTCTGCTGAAGAACTGATTGCTTCCTTGGTGTCTAGGAGCCCCCCTACCCCACAACATCTGGTGTCAGAAGTGAGTAGTGAAAGCTCAGTAGAAGAAACTGAGTTTGCTTATTCCTCTACATCCTCAGAGCTGAGAGTGCTGAGTTTAATCTGGGGCTAAATCACTCAAAGTGCAAAGTACATCGGAACAACAACCCAGTGCCTCCATTCAGTGGGTCTTGCATGTGTAACACACAGAACATCAGGCAGCAAATCTCACTTGGTGTGGAGGACACCCCACATCCCTTGTTCTAGAGATGGTATGGCGATCTGTAAGCTAACCAACGCACATGTGGCTTCCCAAGCTTCTGAAGGAAAACATCTCCAAGAATGGACTCGGTGTTCCACAAAGACTCAACCTGCCATCCTTGTCTGGGCTCATTCTGCAAAGCTTACTGTTAATATTATCTTCTGAGGACAGCCATCTTCCTCACCGACCTTCAAGCCCTTACTGTGTCTGAGTGTGCCCTTGAACCCAGAGTCTACTGCTCTCAACAGAAGAGAGGCAAGGGAACAGCTGGAGAGAAGGAGCAACAAAAGGAATATTCTCCCAACCCTAAGGCCAGTAGGTGTCCCTGCAATCAGAGTCGCCTCCCTGACACTCACCCTCCCCTCCTGCAGGAACATTCACCAGCAGCCAGCCAGCCAGGGCAATGGACCAATCTCAGACCTCCACTGACCAGCAAGTGCTACAAAACTACGAAGTTCCATTCTAGAGTCTGCCAGAGAACAAGATGGTTACCTTGGATGCAACTCACTTCCAAATACATGTTGTGGCTCTCAAGAACCCGGTGACACCAACCGATCTTCTTTTGTTTGCTTTAACAAATAAACTCCTGCCACCAGTAAAACTAAGAAATTTAACTCCTGATTGCAAAGATCAGGAGTGGCTGGAGAGCGCCTTCATACACGAACAACGTACGGGTCAAGGGTGAGAACTTAAGGAGTTAGAGCAGCTTGTTAACAAGGTGACATCTGAGTAGGGACAACCCAGTAATTGCTAATAAGTCCAATTTCTTGTTCCCTATCATCCATAGCAAGTTAAAAAGAAGAAAAAGAGAAAGAAAAACACTCACAGATTAGAATAGAAACATCCTCAACTGCAACGCCTGTCAAACGCAACAGAGATTTCTTAACACTTGGCGTTTTCACAAAAAAGTGACAACAGTGTCACACATACAGAACCTATATCTGTTCACAGGCCCTGAAGGCAATGCCTGCCTGGCAGGACAGCTGCTATCCCAGTCCCATGACACTAGCAGACTTTAGGGCACCCCCGGTGCCAGGGGTAGAATCCAGAATAGACCCCCCATTCCTCAACACTACACCCTGGAATGAGGAGCCAATGGGTCGCTCCTAGGATAGGAATTTGAGTCCTCCAGCTCAAGGTCTAAAGCACTTTTCTCAGCAGCAACATCACCGACATTTCGGGCTGCATAACCGTGTCCCGAGCAGGGTAGGAAGTTTAGCATCATTCCCAGCTTCTCCTGGCTAGATAACCCTGCCCCTAGTTGTCACAGGCAAAAATATCTGTAAATATTGCCAAATGTCCCCTGTAGGCAGAATCGCCCTGTTGAGAAATTACTGCTCTAGAGAGGAGAGCTACGGCTTCTTCAGGCCCAGTGACATGTCACCCAGAAACAACCTGGACTCATTAACTACCAAGGGCTGGATGTCAGAAGCCAGCTTGGACGAAACCACTTTGGCGTCATCGTCTCTCCAGACTTCCTCCTCCTCTATGCCCACCTGGAAGGTCACTGCAATCACTAGGCTGGCCAAAAGGACATTCTCAACACTCTCATCCCCAACCTGTGAGATGCCTTCTGCAGTAACCTCTCCTGCCCCATCCCCTCGCCTCTCAAGCCCCTTGGCTAATGTGGAGAAGAAAGAAAAGCATCTGACCAGGCACAGTGGCTCACACCTACAATCCTAGCACTTTGGGAGGCCGAGGCAGGCAGATCACCTGAGGTCAGGAGATCAAGACCATCCTGGCTAACATGATGAAACCCCGTCTCTACTAAAAACACAAAAAACTGGCCGGGCGCGGCGGCACACGCCTGTAGTAAAGCTTTAAACTTTACTTGGAAATGTAATATAAAAATTTATCTTTACCTCTCATTTAATAAAAAAGCAAAACATTTGATGATCACTTAAAACTAAGGCAAACATGGCCAGGCATGGTGGCTCATGCATATAATCCCAGCACTTTGCGGGGCTGAGGCAGGAGAATCACTTGAACCCAGGAGGTAGAGGTTGCAGTGAGCTGAGATCACACCACTGCACTCCAGCCTGGGCGACAGAGGGAGACTCTGTCTCAAAAAAAAAAAGAAATAAAGAAAAGCGGCCGAGCATGGTGGCTCACGCCTGTAATCCAAGCACTTTGGAGGCCCAGGCAGGCGGATCACCTGAGGTCAGGAGTTCAAGACCAGCCTGACCAACATGGTGAAACTCCGTCTTTTAAAAAAAAAAAAAAAAAAAAGCATCTAGGCTGGGTGTGGTGGTTCACGCCAGCATTCTGGGAGGCCGAGGTGGGCGGATCATGAGGTCAGGAGTTCAAGACCAGCCTGGTCAACATGGGGAAACCTCATCTCTACTAAAAAATATAAAAATTAGCTGGGCATGGTGGCATACGCCTGTAATCCTAGCTACTTGGGAGGCTGAGGTAGGAGAATTGCTTGAACCAGGACCCGGGAGGCAGAGGCTGCAGTGAGCCGAGATGGCACCACTGCACTCCAGCCAGCCTGGGCTACAGAGCGAGACTCCATCTCAAAAAAAAAGAAAAGAACCCACAAGAACATCGCCATTTCTGGTAGCCACTTGAAACATGTTAGATCCTGTTTCTGTTCTTTATTTGCCTCTTTGTTAACTTTTATTTATTAAATGTTGGAGCCAGGATTCAAAACAGAAGTAATTCCAGGACACATGCTCTTGTAATTATACTACACTGCCTCTCCAATGGGAGGCAGAGAAGAAGCCAACAAAAGAAACCAGAAATAATGGTTTCAACACAACAGACTCCAAAGACGCAAGGAGAAGGCATCCAATGCTATGCAAAAGACTGGAAGAAAAGTCCCCACTGATCACCAAGTCATTCCATCAGCCGGTCACTGGAGGCTGCATTTTCTTTTAGAGTGATTTATTGAAAAAATTAAAAAAAAAGATTACACAAAAGGACAATTTCATCCATCCTGACTGAAATGAGCCCAAGCGCTGAAAGGATTATGCAGACAATATTAAAAAATATTTTTCATTACAGTATTTACATAAGGAGACATACACTTCCTCTTTAAAAAAACAACCCACAGAATACATAACTCAGTGTGGGAAAAGGGCAAGCGAAGTATATTTATGGTTTGGCTTTTGAATGTAACTATCATAGAAAACATGGGAAATCTATGCCTTAGCATTTCCAGAAAGTAGCTGCTGAGAAGGAAATGAGAGTGGGTAAGGAATATATTCACATGATTTCCTTTTTCTGAGCTTTAAACTTTACTTGAAAATATAATACAAAAATTTATCTTTACCTCTCTTTTATTAAAAAAGCAAAACATTTCATGATTACTTAAAACTAAGGCAAACATGGCCAGGCACGGTGGCTCAAGTCTGTAATCCCAGCACTTTGGGAGGACAAGGCAGGCGGACCTCTTGAGGTCAGGAGTTTTGAGACCAGCCTCGCCAACATGGCAAAACGCTGTCTCTACTAAAAATGCAAACATTAGCTGGGCGTGGTGGCGCATGTCTATAATTCCAGCTACTCAGGAGGATGAGGCATGAGAATCTCTTGAACCCAGAAGACAAACGTTACAGTGAGCCAAGATTCTGCCACTGCACGCTAGCCTGGGTGACAGAGTGAGACTCTGCCTCAATAAAATAAAATAAAATAGGCTGGGCATGGTGGCTCATGCCTGTAATCCCAGCACTTTGGGAGGCGTAGCCTGGCCAACATGGTAAAACCTGGTCTCTACTAAAAATGCAAAAATCAGCCCGCCACAGTGGCTCATGCCTGTAATCCCAGCTACTTGGGAGGCTGAGGCAGGAGAATCACTTGAACTCAGGAGGTAGAGGTTACAGTGAGCCAAGATCATGCCACTGCACTGCAGCCTGAGCAACAAAGCAAGACTCCATCTCGAAAAAATAATAAAATAAGGTAAAATAAAATAATTTGTTAGGTAAACAAATTAAAAACAGAGGTAGAAAGTGGGAACTCTAGGAAATGTGCCCTGATGCTAATAAAAATAGATCCATTGCAACCTCTTTAAATATGGGCCTTCCTCCCGATAGTAATCAACATAAATATGGAAACATATATATTATAGACAGATAGATATAGATATGATAAATAGGGATAGAACCATATTTGTTACAATGTGTTTTACACACATTTGCTCATATAAAACACGGCCAACACTGGAGTATGATTCAATCACAAGAAGGAATGAAGCACTGATGCATGCTACAGTACAGATGAATCATAAAGACATTATGCCCAGTGAAAGAAGCCAGACACAAAAGGTCACCTATTCTGCAACTACATTTATATGAAATATCCAGAGCAGATAATTCCGCAGAGACAGAAAGCAAACTGGAGGTTGCCAGGGTCTGGGAGGAGGGGAGAAGAAGGAGTGACTGCTGACCAGGCACTATGGCTTGGACATTGTATTAGTCCATTTTCATACTGCTATGAAGAAATACTTGAGACTGGGTCATTTATAAAGAAAAAGAGGGTTAATGAACTCACAGTCCCACATGGGTGGAGAGGCCTCCCAATCATGGCGGAAGGTGAAGGAGGTGCAGAGGCATGTCTTACATGGCGGCAGTCAAGAGAGAGTGTGTACAGGGAAACTGCCCTTTATAACATCATCAGATCTTATTCACTATCACTTATTCACTATCACTATTGTGAGAACAGCACAGGAAAAACCTGCCCCCATGATTCAGTTCCCTCCCACTGGGTCCCTCCATGACACATGGGGATTATGGGAACTCTAATTCAAGATGAGGTTTGGGTTGGGACAGAGCCAAACCATATCAGACATGGTTTGTTTGGCTCTACCAAGTTGCATGTTGACATCTGATCCCCAGCGTTGGAGGTGGGCCTGGTGGGAGGTGTTCATGATCATGGGGGCAGATCCCCCATGAATAGCTTGGTGCTATTCTTGTAGGAATGAGTGAGTTCTCACTCTTTAGTTCCTGTGAGAACCGGTTGTTGAAAACAGCCTGGCACTCACCCCTCTCTATCAATTCCTCTCTCACTATGTGATCTGGACATGGAGACCCCTCTTTGCCTTTTTCTCTGAGTGGAAGCTTCCTGAGGCCTCACCAGAAGCTGATACTGGTGCCATGCTTCTTGTACAGCCTGCAGAACCATGGGCCAAACAGACCTCTTTTTCTTATAAATTACTCAGCCTCAGGTATTCCTTTATAGTAACACAAATGGACTAAGACAATGGGTATGAGTTTTACTTGGGGGTTTCAAAATTCTGAAATGAGACAGAGGGGACAGTTGCACAACAGTGTAGATGCACTGACTGAGTTGTACACTTGGAAATGGTTAATTTTGTTATGTGACTCTCACCTTAAAATATAATTTTCTTAAAAATCAGAGCTGAAAATCTTGAAACAATTCAGTTCATCCCCCTCCCCACCACCCCCGTTTACATCCAAGAAATCTCAGTTGAGTCCAGAAAGACTGACTTTCCCAAGTTTGCACGGCTGACAGAACGACCAGGTCAGAGATCCACCCAGGTCTTCTGCCCTTTATCCCACAGTGTGATATCTATAAAATGGGAATCATAATTTGTTCTTCATATAGTTGGAAGGACCACATGAAAATGATGTGAAAATACCTATAACAATGTCCTACACTAAAGGGGCTCTCAAATTTTTATTATAATTAGTAAAAACTAATACTACCTAATGGTTTTTCAGTGCTCACTAGGTGTCATTCCTCTAAGTATTTTTATTGCATTCACTGTTTCATTTCCTAGCAACCCTGTGGGATAGGTACAGTTAAATTAAACCATATTACAAAAGGGAGCCTGGGGCACAGCATGGGGATATGGCTTTCCCAAGGTCAGTGCAGTGTTCAAACCCAGATACTGTGTTTCTAGAACCTTCCCATTTATGCTACACTCTGTCGGAAGCAGTCTATGGGGAAGACACTCAGTCGTTAAAATAATGCCAGAGTTTATGAACAAGGACCTTAGCATGACATCCAGTCCTCCAAACCTCATATCTCTGGGGGAAAAGAAAAAAAAGACATTAAATAAACATGTAAACGTTTAAAATAGAAAAGAAAAAAAAAAAAAAACAAAAACCTTTTCTCCCCTTCAAAAGACAAGATTATCCAATTTCTACCCCTGCGTGATCCATAAAGAATGGGCCAGGCCAGGAGGATCACTTGAGGCCAGGCATGTGAGACCAGCCTGGGCAACATAGCAAGAATCCATTTAAAAAAAAAAATGTAACTTAATTTAAAAAGACTAAAGGATCTATGAGGATCCATCCAGAAAATACAAAAATCTAACCCAGATACCACCCTCTTAAAACCCTTCACAATAGATATTTTTTGGAAGTAAGCACATAGTAACCTAAACTAACCCAAAGGAAAACAAGCCATCACTCCCCTCCTTTGCCCCAGAGTTACACAGCAGCACTTCTTCACCATCTAAAGCAAATTCTCCAACCTGCAGCCAAGGACGGCTTTAAATGCAACCCAACACAAATTTGTAAATTTTCTTAAAACATTATGAGATTTCTGCAGGGCACTGTGGCTCACACCTCTAATCCCAGCACTTTAGGAAGCTGAGGCGGGCGGATCACTTGAGCTCAGGAGTTCAAGACCAGGCTGGCCAGCATGGTGAAACCTCATCTCTACAAAAAATACAAAAACTTGCTAGGCATTGTGGTGCGTGCTTGTTATCCCAGCTACTTGGGTAACTGAGGCAGGAGGATCGCTTGAACCCAGAAAGTCAAGGCTGTGATGTGCAGAGATCGCACCACTGCACTCCAGCCCGGGTAACTGAGTGAGATCCTGTCTTAAACCACCACCACCACCAACAACAACAAAAAATTGGCCGGGCACGGTGGCTCACACCTATAATCCCAGCACTTTAGGAGGCTGAGGTCGGTGGATCACCTGGGCTCAAGAGTTCAAGACCAGCCTGGCCAATATGGCTGTCTCTACTAAAAATACAAAAACTAGCCAGGCATGGTGGTGGGCACCTGTAATCCCAGCTACTAGGGAGGCTGAGGCAGGAGAATCACTTGAATCTGGGAGGCAGAGGTTGTAGTGAACCGAGATCACGCCATTGCACTCCAGCCTGGACAGCAAGAGCGAAACTGCCTCCAAAAAAACCAATTTTTTTTTGAGTGTTTTTGTTTTTGTTTTAAAAGTTCATCAGCCATCTTATCGTTAGTGTTAGTGTATTTTATGTGTGGCTCAATACAATTCTTCTTCCAGTGTGACCCAGGGAAGCCAAAAGATTGGACACCCCTGATCTAAAGGCTTTAAGCCCCAGCCAAGTTTTGTTTGGCCCACTTGGTAAAAACCAAAACATTTTATATACTTGTCAACATTTTGCAAACTGGAACATTTCACACGAACCTAGGTTTTTGATCTCTCTTTAACAACTAAAAGGTCTGATAACACTGAGCCCTCATTCCTCCACGTCTGTGATTCCCGGTGAGCCACAGTCCCTCCCACTCCCGATGGCAAAGGACCTAGCTCCGCGCATGCACCTTCCCTACCTGCGGCCCCCAATTTGTAGCCCTTTTACACTGTGCCTTACAGAGTCTGGGTCCCAATACTGGTTTTGAAAAATGCATTATTTGATACATAATGCCTCCATTCAGAGTAAGCTTTGGAAGGGAAGTTTCAGTTATTTAATGGGCTTGTCAAGCAGTGATCTTAATTAAACTTGGCTCAAATCAAAAGGAAAATGAGTACGTTTTTAGGCCAGTGTTGGGTATAATATATTGAATCATACCTTAATTCTGACCAAATGGCAGACTAAACCCCTTTTAAACAGTCTGTATTTTAGCCACCCAAGTGAGTTTTCTATTTATAGCTGCCAAGGGTACAACTTCCAGACTTCCTTCACCAACCACCCTGCCCCCACCCTCCTTTCTCTCTCTCTCTCTCTCTCTCTCTCTCTCTCTCTCTCTCTCTCCCTCTCACCAAGGTACCTCCCTGAGATTGAATTTCAGCCTCCAGGCTCTTTCTCTTAGTTTAGCTTGGGATGACTCCTAAGCTACAGGCATGCTTTCTGGCTATCTGCCAATTGAATACCAGAAGGCAAGGATATTGTTTGTTCCTTAAAAAAAAGAAAAAAGAAAAAGAAAGAAAGAAAGGAAAAAAAAGAAAAGCCAATTCTATATTCCCTTTGGTTTTAATAAAGTTCGCCAAGAAAGGAGCTTACATTTCTCTCAATGCTTCCCTCCTTTTGTGACTGACATTGAACACAAATATGAACCATTTCTTTCTCCCCAGTTATAAAACAAATCTTTTTCTCACTTCCAAAATTAGCTTATAGACGGAAAAAAAAAATCATGTTTGGCATTTAAAGGTGCTAAAAACTCACCAAAGAAAAAGATACAAGCCGCTATCAAAATTCTCTTAATACTCATGTCAGTTCATTTTTAAAAAAACAAATCTTGAGTAATGGTCAAGTCTTCTTCAGCAATAAAGCACGGAGATACATACTTAGTAACGCTGGAAAGAATCCAGGCCTTTAGGGTATGAATTGCATGCAAACATTTCAAACTACAATTTTCTGCTTCTCCTTGTATGTGTATGGCTGTCTGAAACTCAAAGCTGAATGATTAATTTCGAGTTTCACCCTGGTATCACGTCATTTCCTTCTTCTCAAGTTTGTGAATAAAGTCATCTTTTGCAAAATTGTATCTGCAGGGTGGCTAGTCGGGCTGAAGCAGGATGAAGACAAGACATCACTGGAACCCCAGGACAGCAGCAAGCCACAGGCTGTGGAGGTGGCCAGTGCCCAGCGTGCCAACGCTGGGCAGCAGCCAAAGCAAGCATAGGTGTGTGATGTGGAGTTTGGGTGTGGCTAGGAGCCCACAATATCTTGCGTCAGAACAAGACAGACAAGTGAGAACCAGGGTACACGGGTCGGTAGTTAAGTTCAGAAATAAGGCCAGCAAAAATCTGGGATGCAAGTACAACAGGCCAGGCAAAGGCTAGACCATCGTGAAGCAAGGGTGGGAGGAGGTTGGGATTCAGTTGGTCAAGACAAAAAGGCAAGACGGAGAGAAAGCCAAGAGGCAGGAGGAGGAGGAATGACCTGGATCACGTGAGATACTACGCTCAGCGCCTTTTATGGGATTTCAGTTAAGACAAGAAACAACATAACACACCTCACGTAGGCTCCTCCCTGGAAACAGACACCTGAAGACACCAACTTCTGTGGTGGGATGGGAAAAGCAAAGGGACATAAACAAGTCTCTCTGATGCTGACCAAATGACAAAGACCTTAATGTGCCAGCAGGGACTGCAAGCTGGACCACAGGTTCAAGGTGGCACTTCTTCCTAGAGTACCTATGGGAAGCTGGGTAGGGACCAAGGTGTTTCATGGGAAGTGCGGGTGGCCCGGCTGAGCGCCCGCTGCCACAGCCAGTTCTGCTGATCCCAACGGCTGGCCGTGCCGCCTTCCTTCGCTGCCACTCCACGTGATTCCAGCCTGTGACAACCTTCCTAAGGAGCCTCAGGAGCCTCTGCTGGAATACTCCAAGAAGCCCACAGGCCCATTCTTACAAGAACCTAACACTCATTATCAGTATCAGACAGCAGTCATCGGGAGAACAAAGCAATATGCCCCATAACCATCACCTCACTGGGATCAGTGATATCTGACAAAACCTACGTGGCCCACCTATGCCACTGTTCATTCTGCAGACCTGTTCTTTCTGCTGAGTCTACGACTTTTGTTTTGCCTATTTGTAAATACTAAGTTCCTAGCCCCAGATACATCTTTACTACATTTAAGGGAGTCCTAGACAAAACATGCCTTCCACTGGGTACACAAGACATGAAAAGAACCTTGAGATTTAATCACTGCCTACTGTGGTATCATACCACACTATAAAAAGTCCAAGTATTTTATAAAGGCACTGCCAGTCCTTGGAACTGGCAAGCCACCTGGCTGTGAGAACAGTGATAAGTTCTTGAGACATCAACTTGTAAGAGAAGAAATGAACACACAGTCTCCGGGGGAGCAAACCAACTTGGGATCCCATCTGGCTGTGGGACTTTGAAAGGGTGAAACTTTCACGGCTGATTAGAAATTAATGTTGTAATACGCATACATCACAAGATTAAAAGTATAACCTTAAATAAATGAAAATTTCCCAGAAATGCCAAAGCCACCAGCAGCAAAGGAAAAAGGCTCTGGATTCATGAACAAGCTCTTTAAAGCTGGGCAAGTGAATTCTTCATATCATTGCATTAAGATTCTGTCTACAAAATGAACAGGAGAGAGTAGAAGATCGCTAACAGCCAACTGCAAAATGATATTGATCATGGAAAGAAAATCCAACAACGAGGCCTCTTTACACTGAACTAAGGTACACAGTACAAGACAAAAAGAGTACTTGCAGAAGTCGAAGTCCCACCAGGAAACACAAGTGGGTTCCAAGCCATGGGTAGTTCATCTCTACATGAGATTAACAACAGTTCCTAAGAAGCAGAGGGTTCAGTGAGATCCTGGGTATCTGTATAGACAGGGCTCAGCATGGCAAATAACACCAAATAAGTGCCTCACAGATGTCCTCTATGATTATCATTGTTATTTTTAAAGATTTACAGATAAATCTGAGGGACCCTCCAAGGTGCATCAGTCAATCAATTGTACTTCCTTGGGGTCCTCTGCAACCCCTCTATAGCGTCGTGGTCTCGGTAATGGCAGGGGGTGGGAACCCTCCTAGCTACCAGTACAACCACAGCAATGGCAGGCCAATCAGAGGTCTCGTGGCAGAGGCGAATCACGCTGAATTCCATCAACAGTGGTCTTCAACAAGCAGTCATCTCTAATGCAAAGAAATCACTCACCACTGGCTGGGCATGGTGGCTCATGTCTACAATCCCAGCACTTTGGGAGGCCAAGGCAGGCAGATCACCTGAGGTCAGGAGTTCCAGACCAGCCTGACCGATATGGTGAAATCCCGTCTCTACTAAAAAAAAAAACAAAAAAAACAAAAAAAACACAAAATACAAAAAAATTAGCCAGGCATGGTGGTGCATGCCTGTAGTTCCAGCTACTCAGGAGGCTGAGGCAGGAGAATCACTTGACCCCAGGAGGTGAAGGCTGCAGTGAGATCGCGCCACTGCACTCCTGTCTAGGCAACAGAGCAAGACTCCATCCCCCAAAAAAAAAAAAAAATTAGGTGTGGTGGCAGGCACCTGTAGTCCCAGCTACTCAGGAGGCTGAGGCATGAGAATTGCTTGAACCCAGGAGGCAGAGGTTGCAGTGAGCTGAAATTTCGCCACTGCACTCCAGCCTGAATGACAGAGTGAGACTCTTATCTCAAAAAGAAAAAAAAAAAATCACTCACCATACATTTCTTATCATTAATCTGAATTAACAGAGCTGGTGAGTAAATATTCAAGGCATGTTGCTTACCAGTTGAATCACTCAGTCCCCTAAGTGTTAAGCCTCAGCCTTGGTAAAGATGTCATCGCTGAAGCCTCATTACTGGCCCATCAAGCCCAGATTTCCACCATGAACCAGCTCCAGAGACCTTCGTTCCGCCACGTCAGGGTCACGTAATGCTCAGCAAATTATCCACTTGGTAAGTTCATTTCACTGTCCACAGATAATGGTGCAGACTCCAGTTCTAACAAATTATCCCATTTGGAGTTCTGAGGAGTCTTTTTAAGTTATTCCCAATCAACCAAAAAAGCACACATGACACGAAAGCTCCTCTAGAAAGATGGCTCCTTTTCAGCTGCTTCCAATGTCAAAAAGCCATGAAGTCAGGAAAATCAGATTACATGAAATGACTTTCTTTTTTTCTCCTCCTGCTAGGAATGGAAAACAGGAGACTCCTAAATCACAGATTAAATCCAGGAACTTCAAGAGGATCCAATTTCATTTCCCTCCTGCCTGAAGATCTGATGAGCGCAGGAAGGGTGTGAACCTACAAGCAGCCTTCCATTTATTTTCAGCAAATAAAAAAGTTTTGCCTGCTGATTCAAATGCCCTCACCAAGCTTTCAGAGTGATTCATTACTGTGACTGGCAAGAAAACAATAGGCTTGGTGAAAATTAAGAAGAGAAACCACACGCTTACTCATCAAAGTTGGGAGAAACGGAAAAGAAAAAAAGGTATGAATTGGTTTGTAAAAAAATTGGTTGAAATTCATGTACCCCATTCAGGGAGGCCGTCTCTTGCATTATCAAGGTTGGTAACCCGAAGGTTTGGTAATTAACTGAAATAATCAGATGACATGAAGAGGTCCAAAGAATATAGTGTAGCTTGCTAATATCAGCCCCTTCTATCTTTCTTCCATCTCAGAAATATACATATCTAGTCTGTATTGTCTTTTCCTTTACTTCTTAGGATCAGTGGAAACTCAAAATTGAGAAAGTCTGGAAATAAAAATGGCTTAATATCTCCACTATTCACCAACGCTGCAGAAATCAATGTTGGAATAAATAAAACAAACACATAGCGATAGATCTAGATATATAACCAAGCTATGCTAAATATAATGAAGGTATTAAAATGAATAAAAATCAGATTAATACATCATTCACATACAGCCCAAAGAGTATACTATGGAAATTAGGAGTAATGATTTTACTTACAAAATGCAGAATATTAAAATAAAATACAAGAGAGGAGATTCTTATAAGTCAATCTTTATATTAGGGTTTCTTAGCTTTAACACTACTGACATATTAGACTGGATCAATCTTTGCTGTGGGGGTGCCCTGTGCAGTCAAGGGTGTTTAGCAGCATTCTTGGCTTCTACCCACTGGACACCAGTAGTAACAGCCAAAAATGTCTCCCAGTACTGCTAAATGTCCCCAGGGAGGGAAGAGTGCCCCCAGCTGAGAACTACCATTCTATACAAAACAGTAACTCTAGCAGGGCATGGTGGCTCACACCTGTATTCCCAGGACTTTGGGAGGCTGAGATAGGAGGAGAGGATCACTGGAACCCAGGAGTTCGAGACCAGCCAAGGCAACATAGGGAGACTCATCCCTACAAAAAAAAGAAAAAACTAGATGGACAGGGTGGCACACCTCTGTAGTCTCAGCTACTCAGAAGGCTGAGTGGGGAGAATCTCTTGAGCCCGGGAGGTTGAAGCTATAGTGAGCTGTGATTGCACCACTGCACTCCAGCCTGGGCAACAGGGCAAGACCTGTGTCAAAAAAAAAAAGCAACTCTAACCTAATGATATACTCGCCCCTTGATAACTTCCAGGCTACATACTTTACAACAAAGAATACTTCTGCTGATCCAACCATGCCAGCCATTTTCTTTTTAAACTACAAAATCTGTATTCCATAGGAAGAAAAAATATTAGCAGCTACCAAGTAGCACCACCTTCACTGAATTACAGCCTTCAAAATCTGGTTTCAATGCAAACCATCTATTACCTTTTAAAGTCTCACATTACTACAAGGAGGGTCAATTTCCAGAATGGTCTCTTAATATTTTTATCACTAAACTTGAAAGAAACAGTGTATGTACCCATCTTGCGTAAGGAAGATCTGAACAATTCAAAAGCCCAAAGCTGTAACTGGACAGCTACGTGTCACTTCCATCTACAAGGCAAAGAGAAGCATCAGCTCAGTGGATTACAAGCAAGATTTACAAACTGTATATGGATTCCAAAACAAACACACTTTCCCTCAACATTGCTTCAGGGGAAGCCAGAGTTTACCAGAAATAGACGAAACTCCAAAAAATAACTGATGAAATTCATTGTGGCCTTGGCATTCCACACAGATGCTCCCTGGAAACACAAAATTTCACTGGAACTATTTTTCTTTTCTTTTTTTTTTGAGACTGAGTTTCGCTCTTGTTGCCCAAGCTGGAGAGCAATGATGTTATCTCGGCTCACCACAACCTCCGCCTCCCAGGTTCAAGCGATTCTCCTGCCTCAGCCTCCTGAATAGCTGGGATTACAGGCATGCGCCACCACGCGCAGCTACTTTTATATTTTTAGTAGAGACGGGGTTTCTCCATGTTGGTCAGGCTGGTCTCAAACTCCTGACCTCAGGAGATATACCCACCTCGGCCTCCTACAGGCGTGAGCCACCACGCCCGGCCCACTGACACTATTTTATGAGTCCTCATGCTAAACAGGGATCACCTACTTATGCCGATCACTCAGGAGGAGTGTGCAGTTGCTGTCATCACAAAAATAAGCAGAAGGTCTATGTTTCCGCTTTGTTTGGCTATAGGAAAATTTCTATTCCTCGTTCCAGTCACTGGCAAAAATTAGCTAATTCCTTTTAGACCTGTATTACCTGACTTTGCTCTGTATGGAGAAGCAAATATGCATTCTTGAAGATTTCCACACAAAGTCTACCCTTCCAACTTCAAAAACCTACCAGAATGGCCAGGCATGACAGCTCACATCTGTAATCCCAGCACTTTGGGAAGCCAAGGCGGGCAGATCACCAGAGGTCAGGAGTTTGAGACCAGTCTGGCCAACATGGCAAAATCCCACCTCTACTAAAAATTAAAGAAAATTAGCTGGGCATGGTAGTGAGTGCCTGTAATCCCAACTACTCCGGAGGCTGAGGCAGGAGACTCTCTTGAACCCAGGAGACGGAGGTTTCAGTGACTGACATCATGCCACTGCATTCCAGCCTGGGCAATAGAAGAAGATTCCATCTCAAAAAAAAACCCTAAAAACAAATAACAAAAAAACCCACCAGAACGACTGCCTTTCCCTCCAAATGAGTTCATGGTACTAGAGTCCTTTGGGCTCATATCCCGATTCTATCACTTCCCAGCTGTGGGAACTTGAGCAGACCACTTGCCTTCTCTAAGACTCTGTGTTCTCATACGTAAAATAAAGATGCAAACGGTACAATCACTTAGGACTACTGGGCAGATTAAATGAATTAATACATGTAAAAAACTCAGCACAGTCCCAGCCCATGGTAAGTGTTCGATAAACTTTCACAAGTTAAATAAATAAACATGCAGGCCAGGTGCAGTGGCTCACACCTGTAATCCCAGCACTTTGGGAGGCTGAAGCAGGTGGATCACTTGAGGTCAGGAGTTTGAGACCAGCCTGGCCAACGTGATGAAACCCCATCTCTACTAAAAGTACAAAAATTAGCCGGGCATGGTGCGGCCACCTGTAATCCAGCTACTTGAGAGGCTGAGGCAGGAGAAACAATCATTGAACCCCAGAGGCGGAGAACCCGGAACCACTATGACATCTGAGTGACTGAGATGGCGCCACTGCACTCCAGCCTGAGTAACAGAGTGAGACTGTCTCCAAAAAAAATTTTTTTTAATTTAAAAAAAGGTAATTTTGTCCCACACTAGGTTACGATAAAGACAGGATGTACTACCTTTTAAAACACACTTAGAAAATTCTGCTTTTCATGAGGGAATACCTGTCAACTTCATCAACCATTTCATAATGAGGCAGAAGAAAACGTTCACATGGCCCTTTAATTCTTCTGAGGGTATCTGATTTCATTGTTTTACATGCATATGTCAACTCTAAAGATTCACAGTTAGGGATCTGCTGGAGGTCTAAGAGCCAAAGGGGATTTTAAGAGACTCTAACAACCTAAGTTATGTTTCTGACGCCATCATTTGAGGGTGGATCTTAAGTAAAATAATTCTCACTTAGGTGGTCCAGAGTAAAAGGAATCTGCTTGAAATCTCCAAGCTAATGGGAAAATAAAGTTACATTCCTGTTAAGGGCCCTCTCAACTCTTTAAAAGAGATTTTCCCATTTCAGAAGATACTTTTTTTTTTTTCTTTTTGGGAGATGGAGTCTCACTCTGTTGCCAGGCTGGAGTGCAATGGGGCCATCTCGGCTCACTGAAACCTCTGCCTCCTGGGTTCAAGGGATTCTCCTGCCCCAGCTTCTCAAGTAGCTGGGACTACTGGCGCAAGCCACCACACCTGACTAATTTTTGTATTTTTAGTAGAGACGCGCTTCACCATGTTGGTCAGGATGATCTCGATCTCCTGACCTCGTGATTCGTCCTCCTCAACCTCCCAAAGTGCTGGGATTACAGGCGTGAGCCACCATGCCTGGCCTCAGAAGACACTTTCATTATTCTTAAAAGTCTTGGCTTACATCAGAGAAACCCCCTTTCTACTCGGTCCTGCAGAGACACTGATCAGGGCTAACAGAAATATCTTGTTGCATTTTTGTTTGGCGTCCTTAGAAGTCTTGGCTACTGGGAGCTTCTGTGTCCATTTGCTCACCCGGCTATTGATCCTGGGGCATAACCAATGAGGGCTGTTGCATCCAAAGCATTAAACGAGCTCAAGCCCAACAGCCCAGCTGTCGAGAGTCACTTTATTTCATCAAGTTTCCATCACAGGTAAAGAGACCTGGAAAGGGAATCTGCTCGTTGGTACCATGGCAAGCAAGCATGCAAATACACCAGATCTGACCAAATCTACATTAT
Organism: Cacajao melanocephalus; assembly: GCA_963573385.1. Classification (NCBI taxonomy): domain Eukaryota; kingdom Metazoa; phylum Chordata; class Mammalia; order Primates; family Pitheciidae; genus Cacajao; species Cacajao melanocephalus. Next base: position 73,571 of record CAUYLG010032932.1, read on the forward strand.
ATAATTGAAGCAACAGAGTTATCAATTTAAAAAATTCCTGGGCAACAGCACTTGAATCTACTATAAGAAGTAAACAAGGAGTCATGAGAATTTGAGCTCTGAACAGCCATGGGGCAACGATCGAGTAACTTTATTACGTAAGTATTGTAACTGTTAGTCTCAGAATGACAAAAGGTATTAGCAGCAGGTATTAACAGTGTTTCTGGGCCGGGTCCAGTGCTCACATATGTGATCCCAGCACTTTGGGAGGCTGAGGTGGGAGGATCACCTGAGATCAGGAGTCAAGACCAGCCTGACCAACATGGTGAAACCCCGTCTCTACTCAAAATAGAAAAATTAGTCGGGCATGGTGGCAGCTGCCTGTAACCCCAGCTACTCAGGAGGCTGAGGTAGGAGAATCACTTGAACCTGAGAGGCAGAGGCTGAGGTGAGCCAAGATCACACCATTGCGCTCTAGCCTGGGCGACAGAGCGAGACTCCATCTCAAAAAATAACGTCACATAAAACAAAATAAATAGATGGACACAAGAATAAAACTACACAAGATATATGGGGGAGAAGACAGCAAATGTAATTTACCTTGACATAACCTGACATGCCCTCAAAGCTTTACGAGTGAATACGACCTTCTTTTTCCTAGTAGAGGACAACTGTCAGTTTAATCATCAGTATGATAAATATTTCTCTAACGTTCTAGGGAAAGGACCTCAAAAAGCACTTGGGAGGTGAGGGGTCCAAGAACGGGGAGGAATGAAAGCTTTGGGGCAGTGGTTACGGCTGGCCAGGGATATTCTAACTAGGCTGAGTAACTGAACACTCAACACGGATGGTAAATAACGACTGCAAATGCCCAAACCTTACGGGGAGAGTTTAAATCCCAAAAAGTAAAATTCCAACACTGATAAATGTGTGGTCTCCCACATGATTTATTAATCTAGGAAATCTTTCTGGACTTTGAAATAAAAGAGTTTAGTGCCAGGTAAAAATACACTACACCTATGACAATGTATATACCACTGTCATTTAACACAGGTTTACTTCTGTTTATTTCTACCTACGTTTTGTTCTCATGATGTGACCCGGGGGATTTAGCAGTGGCTGAAGAAACAAGAACTCTCATGGAAACTGGACAACTTACTATTGCAGCAAAAAGCACAAGTTCGTCCTCCCCTTCCCTCCCTCCATTTCCTACTGGGAAAGGCCACTAGGAAACAATAGATCTGCTGGAACCCAGGGTCTGAAAACAGAAAAGAAACAAAAGGCGACAGCGGAGATGAGGAGGGTCAAAAAAAACACAACTGAGTTTAACCTGTGGCCCTAAGAGTACAGACATAATACAGTCGTTCTCAACTGCAAGCAATCTTGCCTCCTCGAGAACATCTGGTGATGTCTCATGATCGCTGGTTTCACAACTGGAAGGTGAGGGCATGTTCCCGCCATCTAGTGATTCAAGGCCAGGAATGCTGCTCAGGATCCTACAGAATGCAGGGCAGCCAGCCCCTCCCCACCACCTCAACGAAGACTGATCTGGCCAAATACATCAAAGGGGGAGAGGGGGGAAGGGAGGAAGGGGGGGAGGGGGGAGGAGGGGAGAGAAGGGGAGAGAGGGGAGGGGAAGGGGGGGAAGGGTAAACTTGTGCTTTTTTCTGCAATAGTAAGTTCCCCAGTTTCTCATGGCAGACAGTGGCTCATGTCTGTAATCTTAGCAAGTTGGGAGGCTGAGGCAGGTGGATCGCCTGAGGCCAAGTTCGAGACCAGCCTGGCCAACATGGTGAAACCCTGTCTCTACTAAAAATATGAAAATTAGCTGCATGTGGTGCCGCGTGCCCGTAATCCGAGCTACTAAGGAGGCTGAGGCAGGAGAATCACTGGAACTCGGGAGGCGGAGGCTGCAGTGAGACAAGATCACACCACTGCACTGCAGCCTGGGTGACAGAGCAAGAGTCCATCTCAAAAAAAAAAAAAAATCAAGGGTTGCCAAGGTTCAGAAGGCCTGAAAAGAGAGCACATATGCCCACATCTGAGAATCCAAGGGGGAAAACTCCCAGAGGGCTGCACACCCTGGCCCTTAGCTCCAGCCTGCTGCAATACTCAGATGATCAGATGTTAAGAGAATCCAGCCTGTGACAGCAAAGTTCCAAAGGGATGAAACAACAGTAACAAATTTGGGGAAATATAAGTAAGATCCAAATGGATGAGCAGCTCTCTAGAAAAGGAAGTGCAAGGGAAGGTTGAAACACTCCAACGTGCTGCTGGTCTAAACAGATGTGTGAAGGGCCACCCGTTCGGCAGCCCCCAGGGTCAGGACAGGAAGAGCGTGAGCTGCAGCAGGCATCAGAGGAGGCAAGGCTAGCCACAGGTCCACGCTTACTGTCTTCAGGATCCTGGGCCAAGGCAAAGTGTTCATATATCTGCTCTAGGGTTGCAATTTTGTTTCTGAGAATGGTTAGCTCAGCCATCTGGACAGGTGGGTTTTAAAAACTTGTGCTCAGCTGGATGTGATGAATTACACCTGTAATGTCAGCACTCTGGGAAGCCAAGGAGGGAGGACAGCTTGAGCCCAGGAGTTCAAAACCAGCCTGGGCAATATAGTAAGACCTTATCTATATAAAAAATTTGAAAATTAGCTGGGCAAAGTGGCACATGCAAGTGGTCCCAGCGTCTCGGGAGGCTGAGGCAAAAGGATCCCCTGAGGATGGGAGGTCGAGGCTAAGGGGAGCTGTGATAATGCCACTGCAGTCCAGCTTGGGAGACAGAGCAAGACTCTATCTCAAAAAAGAAAGGGAAAAAGAGAGAAGAGGGGAGGGGAGGGAGTGGGGAAAGGGGAGGGGAGAGGGGGTGTGGGAAGGAGCGGGATGGGTAAGGGAAGAGAGGGGTGGGGAGGGGTGGGCAGGGGAAAAGAAGGGAGGAGAGGGGAGGGGAGGGGAGCGGAGAAATTTGTGCTTTTTTTTGCAATAGTAAGTTGCCCAGTTTCCATGAGAGTTCTCATTTCTTTAGCCTTCAATTGCTAAATCCCTGGGGTCACACCATGAGAAGAATAAAACATAGGTAGAAATAAACAAAAGTAAACCTGTATTAAACAACAATGGTATATACATTGTCATAGGTGTAGTGTATTTTTACCTGGCACTAAACTCTTTTATTTCAAAGTCCAGAAAGATTTCCTAGATTAATAAATAGCAAGCCTTAAACACATTCCTACCCCCCACACACCCCCTACACATCCTTCCTAACACTGCCGGCCACCTAATGTGTGAAGCACCTTGACACAGTAACTGTTGTTGCCTAGGTTAACTCACAAGGACACTATAATGCAAAGAAATAAAAATCAGAAAAATTGGCCAAGCACAATGGCTCACATTTACAATCCCAGTACTTTAGGAGGCCAAAGGGGAAGAATCCTTTGAGCTCAGGAGTTCAAGACCAGCCTGGGCAAAACAGGGAGACCTCATCTCTACAAAAAATGTAAAAACTAGCTGGACGAGGTGGCAAAGGCCTGTGGTCCCAGCTGCGCAGGAGGCTGAGGTGGGAGGATCGCTTGAGCCAAAGAGATCAAGGCTGCAGTGAGCCATGACTACACCATTGCACTCCAGCCTAGATGACAGAGTGAGACGCTGTCCCAAAAAAATAAAGTAAAAATCCATACAAATAATTCTCCAAATAAATGTCCACTGGCTCCCCAGGCAATGTACAGCCTAGTCCCTTGAGTTGCTTCGGCCTTAAATGAACATCAACAACCACGCTAGGCGGTGGGGTGTAGCACGTATATCAACAGCCTTGTTTGTAATTAACAGAAAAGATGAGGCCGGCGAGGTGGCTCATGCCTGTAATCCCAGCACTTTGGGAGGCCGAGGCGGGTGAATCACCTGAGGTCAGGAGTTCGAGACCAGCCTGACCAACATGGTGAAACACCATCTCTACTAAAAATACAAAATAAGCCAGGCATGGTGGTGCATGGCTGTAATCCCAACCACTTGGGCGGCTGAGGCAGGAGAATCGCTTGAACCCGAGAGGTGGAGGTTGCGGTGAGCCGAGATTGCACCATTGCACTCCAGCCTGGGCAACAAGAGCAAAACTTGGTCTCAAAAAAAAAAAAGAAGAGAAAAGATGGCCTTCTCCTGGTTCACAGAAGACGTAAAAATGGAAACAAAAATCTAGTATCATGAGCTAACTTCCTCCGCTAATCAATGTATTTCCTTACGCTTCTAGCAAGGTGTTACCTGGGGTCATAAATACATCATGACAGGGTATCTAGGCTGTGCTGCTGTCAGCAGCACTGATAGCTCTTATAAAACTTCCGCTGCCAAATAATCCAAATAAAAATCTGCAAACTTTGTGATCCAACATTTATTTCCACTCCCAGAAAATTTTACCATCAGGAATTAATCAAACAAGCATGCAATGACTTAGGTACAAAAGCGTTCATGTGCCGTCTTCCAGAAACAACTTAAAATCATCCTATAATTGATGATACATTCGCAGAAAGAATGGGCAGACTACTCTTGGACCCAGACACACCCTCACATCAAAATGGCAAAAAAAAATAAGTAAAGGCCAGGAGCGGTGGCTCACGCCTGTAATCCCAGCACTTTGGGAGTTCGAGGTGGGCAGATCATGAGGTCCAGAGTTCGAGACCATCCTGGCTAACACAGTGAAACCCTGTCTCTACTAAAATACAAAAATTAGCCAGGTGTGGTGGCATGCTCCCATAATCCCAGCTACCCGGGAGGCTGAGGCAGGAGAATCACTTGAACCCAGGAGGTGGAGGTTGAAATGAGCCAAGATTGTGCCACTGCACTCCAGCCTGGGTGACAGGGTGAGACTCCATCTCAAAAAATAATAATAATAAGTAAATATACAGAAATGCCTCAAATAAAGTACAAATCATGATCATAGGTGGAAAGCAGTATTAATTTTGAATTTGTACTGGCAGGAGTTATTTGCTATGAACTATCACTATTAATAATATTGGCAAAAGTTTCCCAAAACCCAAACAGAACTAATTTAGCCATTTCACTTAACAAACATTTTGAATAATTTTAGAGAAAACTGGCCAGGCGCGCAGTGGCTCACACCTGTACTACCAGCACTTTGGGAGGCTAAGGCAGGTGGATCGAGGTCAAGAGATGGAGACCATCCTGGCCAACATGGCGAAACCCCATCTCTACTAAAAATATAAAAACTAGCTAAGTGTGGTTGCACACACCTATAGTCCCAGCTACTCGTGAGGCTGAGGCAGGAGAATCATTTGAACCTGGGAGGCAGAGGTTGCAGTGAGCCGAGATCCCGGCATCGCACTCCAGCCTGGGCAACGGAGCGAGACTCCATCTCAAAAAAAAAAAAAAATTAGAGAAAACTTTTCCTCAATCAGAAAGGACCTAGATATGAAACATGCAACAAAAGTAACAATTCAATAAAATATTTAAAAATCAGAATGAAACACCTGCATCACTAGGAAGGAAAAGACTCACATAGACCTAATCCCCAAACATTTTCATATAGACCATTTTCTAGCCAATGTGCATTAAGACATATTCTCAGAAAACAGATTTTTTTTTTTAACAAATTAACTTCTTTTTTCAGTTTTCTTTTCTTTCTTTTTTTTCTGAGATGGAGTCTTGCTCTGTTGCCCAGGCTGGAGTGCAGTGGCACAATCTCAGCTCACTGCAACCTCTGCCTCCTGGGTTCAAGTGATTCTCCTGCCTCAGCCTTCCTGAGTAGCTGGGATTACAGGCACATGCCACCATGTCTGGCTAGTTTTTGTATTTTTAGTAGAGATGAGGTTTCACCTTGTTAGCCAGGCTGGTCTTGAACTGCTGACCTCAAGTGATCTACCCGCCTCGGCATCCCAAAGTGCCAGGGTTACAGGCACGAGCCACCATGCCCAGCCTCAGTTTTCTTTGTAACATACACAGCATGGAAAAGTATGAAGAACTTCAGAAATACTTGCTTTAAGAAATGGATCTGCATCATAATATAAATAATAATGATTTATACAGACTGGTTATCTCTTATCAGGAATGCTTGGTGTCACAAGCGTTTCAGAATTTGGAATATTTGCAATATACCAGTTCACCCTCCCTAATCCAAACATCCAAAATCCAAAATGCTCCAAAGAGCATTTTCTTTGAGTGTCATTTTAGCACTCAAGAGAGTGGCTATGGTTAACATTAATTGACTGTACATTTCAAAATACCTAGAAGAGGATAATTTGAATACCCCTAGCATAAAGATAAATATTTAAAGTAATGGATATCTCAATGACCCTGATGTGATTATATGAATGCATCAAATGATCACATGTACCTGGAAAACATGTAAATCTAGTATGTATCAATTAACAATAAATATTTTTTTCAAAGTTTCCAATTTTAGAGCATTTCAAATTTTGGATTTTCAGATTATGGATATTCAATCTGGCTAATGAAATTAAAATACTTTGCAGTACTTCTTATAATCAATAATCATATGCAATCTCATTCATTTTTAAAATCTCAATATTGCTGTATGAATTTCATTGACAACGTCAATAACTATGGTCCTGCCTTAGCAAAGCAGGCCATTTCCAGACTTAGATTAAGAAAAGACCATTCTGGCCAGGCAGGGTGGCTCACGCCTGTAATTCCAGAACTTTGGGAGGCCAAGGCAAGTGGGTCACTTGAGGTCACGAGTCCGAGACCAGCCTGGACAACATGATGAAACCCCATCTCTACTCAAAATACAAAAATTAGCCCGGCACTTGTAATCCCAGCTACTTGGGAGGCTGAGGTGGGAGGATCACTTGGGAAGGTGGAGGTTGCAGTGAGCCAAGACTGTGCCACTACACTCCAGCCTGGGCAACAGAACAAGACTCTGTTCCCGAAAAAAAAAACAAAAACAAAAACAATCTAAAGGTTCTCCACCATGGTGTTATTGTCCATAAAACAAACTATTGTGGAAATCTTGACTATAAACACGTAACGAGTGATTCTGCTAAAATAGGGACAGGAAAAATAGATTTATGAAAAATATATTACGGAGTGTATGTCTTTATTACTCATGAAACATCAATAGAACACCCAGTCATATGCGACATATGTGACTGTAATTAAATTCACTCGTTTGATATTTTGCTGACTTTCAGCAATAAAATCCATAGCTTTAAACATGTTTGTTGATTCTGTCCTAATGACAGATATGTTTGTCAAGGCAAAATAGAAGTCATTTTATTTACCGTGTAAGCCTAGTTTATAACTTAAATGTTTAGATATATGATATGGAGCCTGCATTTGTGATCTTCCCTCTAGCCCCACAAATGATATTTAAAGCTTTTCTCAATCAACTCTTCGGTGAAAAACATTACAGGTGTATTTTATCAGAAACATACATACAGAGGCATGGAAAAAAACATCTCAACGCATCTACCACAAAACATGAAGAGCCTCAACATGGGAGTTTCTTTGCATCTTTTGCTTATGGTATTTTCTAAATTTTCTAAACTTAGTGCATAGCCTTTGGAGGATCAAGGAAAGAAAACAAATGATTTTTTTTTTTGAGGCGGAGTCTCACTCTGTCACCCAGGCTGGAGTGCAGTGGCTCAATCTCAGCTCACTGCAACCTCTGCTTCCCGGGTTCAAGCAATTCTCTGCCTCAGCCTCCCAAGTAGCTGGGATTACAGGCACTGGCCACCACACCTGGCTAATTTTTGTACTTTTAGTAGAGATGAGGTTTCACCATCTTGGCCAGGCTGATCTTGAACTCCTGACCTCATGATCCACCCGCCTTGACTTCCCAAAGTACTGGGATTACAGGCATGAACCACTGCACCCAGCCTGAAAACAAATGAATTTAAGAATGACGTGGAGGCCAGGCATAGTGGTTCACACCTTCAATCCCAGCACTTTGGGAGGCCAAGGTGGACGGAACATTTGAACTCACAAGTTTAAGACCAGCCTGGAAAACATGATGAAATCCCCTCTCTACAAAAAACACAAACATTAGCTGGGTGTGGTGGTGTGCATCTGTAGTCCCAACTACTCAGAAGGCTGAAATGGGAGGATGGCTTGAGCCTGGGAGGCAGAGGTTGCAGTGAGCTGAGATCATGCCACTGTACTCCAGCACAGGCTGGAGTGCAGTGGCGAAACCTCGGCTCACTGTAACCTCCACCTCCGGATCTAAGTGATTCTCCCTCTTCAGCCTCCTGAGTAGCTGGGATTACAGGCATGTGCTACCACGCCTGGCTAAATTTTGTATTTTTAGTAGAGACGGGGTTTCACCATGTTGGCCGGGCTGTACTCGAACTCCTGACCTCAGGTGATCAACCTGCCTCGGCCTCCCAAAGTGCTGGGATTACAGGCGTGAGCCATCACACCCAGCTTACCTGCCCTTTTCTTTTGTAACATAAATGTCATTTTTTTTAGACTGCCACAATTTAAAATGCTTTTATATGGAGACAATTTTAATCCTTAAGAGCAAAGAAGGAGTCAGACTGGGTGAAAGTAGAGCTATTCATTGTACAATTCCCATATGTTTCTCCCTTGCTTGGCTGTATTTCAACAGATATGTTGTGGCTTTGCCCCAAAAACTCTAACACCTTTTCATGTAACTGGCTTCAGTAGATGGCATGATGTCATGTGATGTGAGATGCTAGATTTACTTTAGGCCTGGCGGAAATATTTTCTGAATACCTCTTAGCAAGGCAGCAAAATGTTTTATTCAAGGAATGCTCTTTGAAAACCGATCCGATGTGCTGTCAATAACTGTTCCACGGGCATCAACAAACTAACAAGTAAACGACAGGTGATATGAAGAAACTTCGGCAAAGCACTCAGAATCTTTCATTGGAAAAGAAGATTCTATCAGAAAACCTCAAGTAATACTCCACTAATTGACAGCTGGAACTGGGGACACAAATGAGTCCCACATTTTCTTTTAATAAACACTTCTCAAATCACCTTGTTTTCTAAGTGCTTTATTTTGTTTTAACATTTTTATTTTTATTATTATTATTTTGAGACAGTCTTGCTCTGTTGCCCAGACTGGAGTGCAGTGGCACCATCTCAGCTCACTGTAACTTCCCCCTCCCTGGTTCAAGCGATTCTCCTACCTCAGTCTTCCAAGTAGTTGCCATAGGCGTGCGCCACCACACCCAGCTAATTTTTGTATTTTGAGTAGAGACGGGGTTTCACCATGTTGGCCAGGATATTCTTGAACTCTTGACCTTGGTCTCCCAAAGTGCTGGGGTTACAGGTGTGAGCACATGGCCCTAAGTGCTTTAGTATGTAAACCTTCCTACTATCCCCATGAGGCTGGGACAACCAGCTTTAGAAACCATATTTTAGAAGGAAATAGAAGGCACATGGCTTTCCTAAGTAAAAAGCAAACCAAATAAAAATCAGTGGCATGTTTAAAAGCTGATGAACATTTTCCTGCAGAGTTTTCAACATTTCTGGGGCGTGGACTACTTGTTTTCCCAAACTCCCATGCAGTTTTCACTTGAAAATCATTTACTGCCGGACATAGTGGCTCACATCTGTCATCTCAGCACTTTGGGTGGCCAAGGCAGGCAGATCATGAGGTCTGGGGATCAAGACCATCCTGGCTAACACGATGAAACCTGTCTCTACTAAAAATACAAAAAATTAGCCAGGCATGGTGGCATGTGCCTATAGTCCCAGCTACTTGGGAGGCTGAGGCAGGAGATTCACTTGAACCTGAGAGACAGAGGTTGCCGTGAGCTGAGATGGCACCACTGCACTCCAGCCTGGGTGACAGAGCAAGAGTCTGTTTCAAAGAAAAAAAAAAGAAAGAAAATCATTTACTAACTGCCCACGTTTAGGGCATTTCATCAGAGAGCCTAAATAAGGTAAAGCAAGTTTAAGGCAAAGGACATCAACAGGACAGCAAAGCACAGCAGTGAGGAGCTCTCTGAGGCTCTGGAGAGAGCTAGGGTTCAAATCCTGGCTGGGGTTCAAATCATGGCTATCATTTTCTAGCTGTGTGACACTGAGTCAGTTACTTAACCTTTCTGTGCCTCACTCTCTTCACCTATGGAGTGGGTATAATTATAGAGCCTTTCCCATAGGGTTGTGCAATGGATTAAATGAGTTACTAAATGTGAAGTGCCAGCAACGTGCCTGGCACACGTAAGTACACTTTTCCCTGTGTATCTGTGGACAACTGGTTCCAAGACCTTCCCCAGATACAAAAGTCCATGGGGAAAGTCTACATGTTCAGTACAGATGCAATTCTTTTCTCAAATATTTTTTCTTCTTTTCTTTTCTTTTTTTTTTTAAGACAAAGTCTCTCACTCTGTCACCCAGGCTGGAGTGCAGTGGCTTGATTTCAGCTCACTGCAACCTCTGCCTCCCAGGTTCAAGCGATTCTCCTGCCTCAGACTCCCAAGTAGCTCGGATTACAGGTGCCTGCCACCACGCCCAGCTAATTTTTTGTATTTTTAGTAGAGATAGGGTTTCACTGTGTTGGCAGGCTGGTCTTGAACTCCTGACCTCGTGATCCACCCACTTCGGCCTCTCAAAGTGTTAGGATTAAAAGCGTGAGCCACTGCTCCAGGCCTTCTCGAATATTTTCAATCAGAGGTTGGTTGAATCCAGAGATGCAGAACCCAAAGATACTGAATACGGGGCTGACTGTACTCAATAAACACTAGCCATAGTTATTATTGTCTTCAAAGAACTGTAAAATGCTTCATAATCAAGGAAAAAGTTAGAAGCGTCTCCCCTTCCCGCCATAAAATAATCTGAAAATAACCGTTATACAAGGATTGAATCTCAACCATGAGGACCTTTCAATGTAAAGGAAGTGATGAAACTTACTTACAAATAAGATATTTAACCTCTCAAGGCTGTTTACTCATTTGAAAAGGGGGGAGGGTTTGCAAAGCATGTAAAGCCTCTCTCTAACAGCAAAATCCCTCCTAACAAGACCAAGGCAGAAAGAGAGCCAGGTTCAGAGGAAGGAGAATAGAGGTCACCAGAGGTCTGTTAGAGACGGTTTCAAAAAGGAGCCAGACAGGTAGGACATCCGATAGGCAGAGAGGCCTGCCTGCACAAAGGATGCAGGAGAACTGGTAACAGATCCCCTGGTGTAGCATCACATGGTAGAAAAGAATAAAGAGAGAGTTACAAGATCAGAAAGCCTTGAAAACCAGACTAAGGAAAGTGTACTTGATTTTTTTTTTTTTTTAGACAGAGTCTCGCTCTGTTGCCAGGCTGGAGGGCAGCCCCACTGCAACCTCCGCCTCCCCAGTTCAAACGATTCTCCTGCCTCAGCCTCCCAAGTAGCTGGGGCTACAGGCACATGCCACCATGCCTGGCTAATTTTTATATTTTTAGTAGAGATGGGGTTTCACCATGTTAGCCTGGACAGTCTTGATCTGACCTTGTAATCTGCCTGCCTCAGCCTCCCAAAGTGCTGGGATTACAGGCATGAGCCACTGCACCCAGCCCTTAATTTTTCTATTTTTAGTACAGACGAAGTTTCACCATGTTGGCCAGGATGGTCTCAATCTCTTGTGATCCACCTGCCTCAGCCCCCAAAGTGTTGGGATTACAGGTGTGAGCCTTGGCACCCAGGGAATGTGGACTTGATTTTATATGCCATAGAACATGCTTTAAACAGAATTCTGGAAATACAAAATCTGCGAGAAACGTACAGGCTGAAGAAGAGAAAACAAATCAATGCAACGCAGCACAGGAAGCTACTACAGAACAAAAGCTCTGAGGTCAAGACTTCCCTGCACCAGGAGTATTGACGTTCCATTCACCAAAGGCCACCTGTTCTTGATTTCCAAGTATGGTTACTACGACCAAGCCTTTGTTATTACTCACCTACTATGTGCCAAGGGCTCTGTAAGTCTCTCATGTTCTGCTGATAACCATGCAAGGTAGAAACTATTATGTACATTTACACACCAGAGAGCTAAAGTCCAGGATTTAGATCAACTGGCTGAGCCCATCAGAGGGAGCAAAGCGCTGCTGCTAAGATAGGGCGCTTTGCAGTCAGCCTGGGGGCAGTTAGGCAAGGGGAAAAGCTTAATCCAGACTTCACTGGAGGCTTTCTTGAAAGTCCCCTGCAAGCTAATGACATGACAATGTTATGTATCAGTTATTCTGAATTCAAACTGTTGAAACTCATTAATAATAAGGTACTCTGGCCTGGCGCAGTGGCTCACGCCTGTAATCCCAACATTTTGGGAGGCCAAGGTGGGCGGATTACCTGATGTTGGGAGTTCGAGACCAGCCTGACCAATGTGGAGAAACCCCATCTCTACTCAAAATATAAAATTAGCTGGGCATGGTGGCACATGCCTGTAATTCCAGCTTCTCAAGAGGCTGAGGCAGGAGAATCGCTTGAACCCAGGAGGAGGAGGTTGCAGTGAGCAAAGATTGCGCCATTGCACTTGAGCCTGGGCAACAAGAGCGAAACTCCCATCTGAAAAAAAAGGAGGAAGGAGAAAGAAGAAGAAGGAAGAAGGCGGAAGCGGACGGAGGAGGGAGGAAGATGGAAAAAAGGGAGGAGGGGGAGGAGGGGGAAGAGGGGAAGGAGGGAGAAAAGGGGAAAGAGGAGGGGGAGGAGGATGGGGATGAAGAGGAGGATGGGGAGGAAGAGGAGGAGGAGGGGAAGGAGGAAGAGAAGGAGGAGGGGAAAGAGGAAGAGGAGGAGGAGGGGAAGGAGGAAGAGGAGGAGGAGGGGAAGGAGGACGAGGAGGAGGAGGGGAAGGAGGAA
>CAUYLG010032933.1:0-68090 GCA_963573385.1 Cacajao melanocephalus
TGGAAATTACAAGTCGCAGGGGCCAAGATGGCCTGGGTTTGGACTGCTTGCTTGTCACATTACGGGTTACAGAGAGCAGTTTAAACAGAAAGCCAAGGTATGGTTGAGGTATGCAGTTTTATGGGGTTTTTTACCATGTCACACATGCCAGTATTTGGTTTTCTGTTCCTGGGTTAATCTGCTTAGGCCACTATCTATTTTCTGACCTATAATCACTTCTAGCATGCACTCAACCAATCAAACATAAAGCATACACTTTACATAGGGGAGACTGCTGTTAAAACTCTGAATGAAGCCTTCGTCCAGATGCATATCCTCATCAGTTCAGCTAGGAGCACTGATGTACGTCTCGAGTTTTTTTTTCTTCTTCTTTGAGACAGGGTCTCACTGTCATCCAGGCTGGAATGCAGTGGTGCAATCACAGATGACTGCAGCCTCAACCTCCCAAGCCAAAGTGATCCTCCCACCTCAGCCTCCCAAGTAGCTGGGACTGTGGGGCTGTGTTACAGTCTAAGTTTCCCTTCGCGGGTCCACTAGGGGTGGGCACTCTCTGGTTTACCCACTGGAGGCCAGGTAGAGCTCTTTGTTCACTTTCTCGCCTGCCGGCCAGGTAGAACTATCTGTTTCCCCACCCACAAGCCAGGTAGGGCTCTTTGTCTCCGAATTTCCCGCCACTGGCTCTGGGAGGCGGGGACTCTGACTCAGGTTTATAAAGCAAGTAGCCAATCCGATAACAGAGTCAAAGATCAGTCAATCCAGGGGACGTTTGAAAGAACTCCTCTCATTGGACGAGAACATGAATGGGGAGGGAATAACTCAAGAGTGAAAACTTCAGACGCTCCTACCTGATTCCCTCTCTGGGTCCCCTCCTACGACAGGGTGGGAGCTGCCTTTTCTCTCTCTCTGTCTAATAAACTGCTGTTTTGCAAAACTCTTTGGGTCCACGATTGCTATTTGACGGTAAATTCACTGCGCCTCTGGGGCCTCTTTCCCCATTCTTTGGGGTTAAAGAGGCCAAGAGCCTACGAGCTGGCAACAGCTCCCGTTACCATGGTGTTCTAGTGGATAGGTTTCCTGGTTTTCGCCCAGGTGGCCTGGATTCGACTCCTGGTGTGGGAACCAGGCAACCTGATTGAAATTTTACTCTACCGGTAACAGGACCACAGGTGTATGCCACCACGTCCGGTTAATGATACGCATCTCCTTACGAGACTTCTGTCCTTTATTCCTGGGCAAATCAACATTTATTATTGATTTACTTAAATTGCTATTTCTTCATTGTCTGTTGGATTTATTAAATCCTCACATGATCCCGCTGTATTGACAATGAACATGAATTGTCACAAGGAATTCACAGAGAAAGACGAAATGCAGGGACAGGAGGGTGGGAGAGGGCAGTCGTGGACTTTTCTGGCTCGTGCACACATCTGAAGTTCTGCAGCGAGGGCTGGGAGGACAGTGGATTGTGTATTTAACCCTGTGTGATGTCGCTGCTTCAATGCATGCTTAGGGCCATCAAGGTCACTGTGGGAAAGACGAATTTCTGGGATTGAGAGTTGTTAAAAGCAAAGCATTTCCTATAGAAATTTCCATGTAAGCTGAATTGCTTATTTTACCATTACATGATAATACAAAGATAAAAGGCAGAGCCTTCTGAGCAAGAAGCTGACATCTGGAGTTTGGGCTGTTGCTATACAGTTCAGCGCAGCCTGCCCACTCTCAGAGTTAGGTGACCTGAAGATTTTTCTGTTGGTCCAAAACTTCTTCAAGGGCAAGCATCCCATCTCTTCCTTCATTTTTTCCCCATTCTAATGCCCAGGCCAGTGTTTCATGCTTAGTAGCTGCTCAGTAAATTTTTGACAGGCATGAAAATGCCTGAACAGCCTCATTTATAAAGGACAAAGTTTAGGTCTTCCAGAATCCAATATTCTATCCCGAAGCATTTTAAGCCAGTTATTTTAGTATCTTTGTTACATATTCAACAAACTTACCAGAAACTCTTTTTCTTTTGTTTAAGAAACAATATTAACTGTCAAGCTGGGCATGAGAGCTCAGGAACACTGGCTCTGCAGTCAGACCCGACTTCAGATTCCAACTTGTGTGGCTTCCACAGAAAGTTTGAGATAACACCCATCTTACAGTGTTGCTATGTAAACAATGGTAACAACAACAGTAACAATACAAATGGCTGGGCATGGTGGTGCTGCCTGCAGTCCCAGCTTTCTGGGAGGCTGAAGCAGGAAGATTGCTTGAGCATGCAGGAGTTCAGACTGCACAACATAGTAAAAACCCATGTCTGACCGGGCGCTGTGGCTCACACCTGCAATCCCAGCACTTTGGGAGGCTGAGGCGGGCAGATCACAAGGTGGAGAGATCGAGACCATCCTGGCCAACATGTTGAAACCCTGTCTCTACTAAAAATACAAAAAGTAGCTGAGTGTGGTGGCATGTGCTTGTAGTCTCAGCTACTTGGGAGGCTGAGGCAGGAGAATCCCTTGAACCCGGGAGGCAGAGGTTGCAGTGAGCTGAGATCATTCACTGCACTCCAGACTGGCAACAGAGCGTGACACTGTTTCAAAAAAAAAAAAAAAAAAAAGCCAAAAAATCAAAAAACAAAAAATAAAACCCATGTATGAAAAAAAATTAGGTAAGGAGTTTTCTGAGCCCCTTCTACCAGCCAGGAGCCTGGCACAGACACATACGTGGTAATGCCTTTGATCCTCATAGTCATCTAGTGAGGTGGAGCATTGTTACCCCAATTTACAGATGGAGCCACTGAGGCACTGAGAGTCTAAGCAACACACTCAAGGTCATACAGCTGGTGAGTGATGAACTGGGGACTGAAACCCCAGCCGATGAAAATGAGGGGATGCCCACAGTGAGTGTTGAGTGATGAGCTGTGGAAGGTGGCGGCAGGGCCTTGCATAGGATACAAATGCACAGTGATCAAGGAGAGGGCCTTCCCTTCGAGTTCTTGCAGGTGAGTAGGGAAGGTAAACCTATGGACTTCCATGATCTCATACGTGCCACAGGGCACCCTGGAGAGGAATTGGGGCAGCAAGAGGACTGGAGGAACTCTCCCGGCGTCTGGACTTTCCCCAGAGCCTTAGAGGATATTGACAGTCCGGCAGGAGGGTACCTCAGGTGGGGAGAGCTCGAGGAGGTGGGGGGGAGCGCCACGTGATGTCGGGATGATTCCTTCAATAGGGCGTGGCTTTTGGGAAATGAAGTGGCGACGGCCGCGCTGGGAAGCAGTGACAGCGTGGATGGCGGAGACCCTGAGCGTCATGCTAAGGAACTGGATTGCATCCCGCAGGTCATAAGGATTTTAGTGCCAGTCTGAATAGCATCTTGTGTACTTCCATGGAATGTCTTGCCTTTGGCGAGGTTGGAGCCACGGTAGCTGTTGGCCTAGAATTTGAGCTAAACAAATGGGTGTCGTATAGAAAATGGCTCCAGACGCACGGGCGGTCGCGGGGCCCGGGAACCAGAGCATCTGCTCCTCCTCGCAGTGCTCCAGCCGGCTCCCCCACTCCCCGGTTTTAATACCAGCATCATTCGGTAGTGTTTGCCACCTGCTGAACCATCTCAAAGTCAGGTTGCTGTTCTCGCCCCAGTCTCCCCTCCCCCGTTGTTACTCCACAGGCCGCTTGGCTTTGTAGAATCATTTTCGAAAATGTTTATAATGTCTTACTACTGCCTGTTCCATCTGCTCCTCACTCATGGAGGTCTGGCTCCTTCACAAGGCCAGGAAGTCAGGCTGTCCGCGCCAGGAAAGGTTAAAAATGCAGCTCCGATCTTTCTGTCGTGCGGTTGTTCACTTTGTTTGCATCCATCCTTCCATAGATGACTTAAAGCAATCTTTCTTTCCAAGGAAGCCAAGTCTATTGCTCATTCGTCAATAAATAAAAAGAAAAAATATAGATCAGTTTCTCATTAATATCAGTGGGCCAGTATGACCGTGCTAGCTGCACATACGTGCATAAGAACACATTACACACACACACATGAGTGCACACAAGTGCACATACGTATGCACACCGTGGCTCAAAAGAAACCTTCACTGGCGTGTTATACTCAAACTCTGTGTAGGAGACCGCCTATTTGTAGACTTTATTACTTTAATAAATGGTAAAATTCATAACCAAAAATCATTCTCACTCAAGAGATGGAAAAAATCAATACACTCAAAACAAGGAGCCTGAAGGCAGTCTGAGTGAAAATGGCACGGGTTTGCAGGTAAGCTTTTGAATTCTGTAGGAACATCTGACAGGAACACATTTTATCACTGTAATTAGGAATGATCAGCAAACTTAACAGAAATGCAATGTTTTTGAAATAGAAATATTTAATTGAGGTTATAAGCAAATCTCAGCTTTTATCCTCCTGTGAAACAATACTGTTCTTTTGAAGAATATAGTCATGGTAAATTATCTGCAGATGTACATATCATTTTTTGGTCTTAATTTAGAGGGCAATACAAGTTTATGAAAGTTGGCCTCGATGATCATCCTTGCTTCCTTTATTTAATAAAATCTTATTTGAATATTTTTACATTTTATCTGCTGCCGGTGGAGCAGGCGTTTTTGTTTGCCAATAAGAGTCTGCAGAAAAAATTAAGGAAAGTAGCAAATGTCTCAATCAGCAAATAGCAAGTTATCTTTTGTTTTATAGTTGTAGCAAGAGCTCCTCCTAGTGGACTTGCTCAGAATTATTTACTACATTTGCAGAGAAAGGCATGAGGTGTAGCTGTAATTGCATAAGGTCAATGCATCGTTAACAGTCAGTACATCATGATCTTTCACGAGTGGTGCAGAAACTGCTTTTCTGCCATCATAGAATAAATTGAAAGAACTTAAAAAGCACATAAAGCAAGTACTGGAAATGAAAACAAGCTAGATTGGACCTCTGGTTATTATCTACTTTATACTGTGTTATTTTATTTGGAAAAGAAACATAATTCTAATTATGAATTATTCACTAAAACTTTTAAATTTATTTATAATGGACACTTTATAGTTGTACATACTGCTGGGGTACAATTTGATGTTTTGATACACCCTACTGTGCAATAGAACAGGGGTCCCCGGCCCCAAGGCCAGGGACCAGTACTAGTTCATGTCCTGTTAGGAACCAAACCACACAGCAGGTGGTGAGCAGCGGGCAAGCGAGTGAAGCTTTGTCTGCATTTACGGCCACTCCCTATGGCTGGCATTACTGCCTGAGCTCCGCCTCCTGTCAGATCAGCGGTGGCATTAGATTCTCATGGGAGCATGAACCCTAATTGCGCATGTGTGGGACCTACATTGCATGCTCCTTATGAGAATCTAATGCCTGATGATCTGTCACTGTCTCCCATCACCCCCAGATGGGACTGTCTAGTTGTAGGAAAACAAGCTCAGGGCTCCCTCTGATTCTACATTATGGTGAGTTGTATAATTATTTCATTATATATTACAGTGCAATAATAATAGAAATAAAGTGCACAATACATGTCATGTGCTTGAATCATCCCAAAACCACCTGCCAACATCCCCTACCCAACCCTGGTCTGTGGAAAAATTATCTTTGATGAAACTGGTTCCTGGTACCAAAAATGTTGGGGATCACTGCAATAGAACACCAAAAAGAAGTCTTCCTATCTGACTGTAATTTGTATCTGTTGACCAACCTCTCCCCATTCTGCCCTTCCTTCTCCTCTGAATATGCCAGCAATTTCTAGGCATGCTCTGGATGTTTGTGACATTGCTTTAAAAGTTATCTTTTCATAGTTACAGAACAAGATGAATACTAAATGTCTGATTTTTACAAAAGAAGTACAAACATGGTGACTGTTAATTCTTAATCAGTCAAAAGCCTACTGAGCACTTCCTCATAGATACGTACCAGATAATGAAGGGCTTTAAAAAATTGTGTCAAATCATAAAACTTGAACACAAGAATAATAAACTGAAGTTCATAATCGATGAAAATATTATATGGGATAACTTTCAATGTGCTCATTCTGCAAGCAATGAAAGAATGTAGTGGAAGATGATAATGTAATTGTAGGTATCAGAATGACATGAGATTCTGTTCTTTTTAACTTTAGTGGACGGACACTGTTTAGCTTCTTTCCAGAACTCTGTGCTGGATATTTTCTCTAATATCCAGCTTACTGTTAATAAAATCACAAACATGACTGTGAGTCTTCGATTAGAAGACTTACTTTGACTGCATTTACTACAACATTGCTGCACTAACTGCCTTCCTCATTAAGTAGCTGTAAATGATTCTTCAGCAGTGAAACACTTAGTATGTAACATTATTACAAGATTACAAGGTGAAGAACCACAGACTTCATCTAATAGTCTATGTTACAAATGATGAAACGATATTTTTAAAAGAGGCATATTTCTCCAGCTCATTAAAACGAAACAGACCTTTCCCTGGGACAGAGTACTTCCTTATTTTTGTTCTTACAAACAGATTAATTATAGTACATGACATTACCCCATGCGTTCATAATAAGAGAAGTTGTAAGCCACAGTCTTGACTCAAATTACTTATTACTAGTTCAAACAGTGCAAATGGCTTTCTGAAAGAAAGCTTTTTGTGATTAATGTACCTCTATCCTGCAATTTAATGAATACATTTCATATTTTTGTTACTAATTACAATTCCTGTTTATTCATGACACATCATGCTGTAAGTGTAACATATTGAATCCACATGTAAGTGCGTTAACCATTACCGCTTTGAAACCTGTTGGCTTTTTACCGCTTTCAAAGAAACCACTCCCCTACCCACACCACCGTCTCAGAACAAATTTATGATTTCACTGGTACAGATGGAATGCTAAATGTAAACTAAACAAATACTCTACCACCTAATGCCGTCTTACGGTGGTCTTTATGTGCCAGTCATAACTTATTCCAATGGCTATGTTTTAAATCTGAAACCATTAAGAGGGACTGTTCCATGTGGTGTCATATTTTCAGCATGGTGGTGTGACTGTGAGCATGGTGGATAGCTTGCAGTCATGACAAGCGGGAAAGACACGTGCTTTCCAGGCACCTACCGCACACACATCCCCCATCAGCCTGGCAGAAACAGCCACTGGTGTGGTTTGTTTAGGACACATTTTTCTTTTCACACATCGCCAAATGTCCTCTCCAGGCAACCGTGGAGTCTGGTCTCCGGACATTTCCTGGGGGCCTTTCTCTCCCACTCAGTGGTGCCCAATGTGAGTTGGCAGATGGTGTCAAACGCAGAGATACCTGGGCCCACCCTAGGGGTTCTCCGTCAGTAGTTCCGAGTGGGGTCCTAGAGTCTGCATTTCCAACAAGTTTCCCGGGGAAAGCAGACGCTGCTGGCTCTCCGTTGCATTTTGGGGACCCCTGAGCTACCAGAATCTGACTTTCTTTAGACCCAAGACAGATCCCACACTCCACATGCATGCCGTTTTCTTTAATTTGTTTATCAACGTTCATGTTATCTCTCTAGGTATTTGGTATGTACTAGATTACATCATTTAAGATACATTTGGTTTGACCGTAAACCCCTTGAAAGCAGAGGACATGACCGACATTTCATTAGAACATTAGAACTGTGTATCTCAAAGTGTGGTTTACCAAGCACCTTTATCAATACCCCCTGGGAGGTCTGTTTAAAAGCACGGTTCCTGGGTGCACCCCCGAAAAGAGGCTTTGGGGGTGTGGCTCCAAAATGTACATGTTGACAACTTCTTAGATTACTCCTCCGCACCCTGAAAATGTCAGGGGACTTCCTGGAATTCCCTCCCTGCGCTGCTGTACCTCAGGGCCGCACTACTCGTGGCACGCAGGCTTGTGCAGGGCTCCCGAAGTGCGCCCGGTTGAGGGAGCTGAGCGCTCAGCAGTGCGCACCAGGCTTCGCTAAGCTGGGCCTGGGTGGAGACGTGGCTTCTCCCTTCTCTCCGTGGGGTCTGGAGGAAGCTTTTGGAGGCTCCAGTTCAGCAGTGCGGTGATTCCTCAGCCCCGAGCTGAGAAGCCCTTCTCTAACCCCTGTCGAGGGGGACAGGAGGAATGACACCAGCCTAGCTGGCCGCGCTCGGCTGCGCCAGCCTGGAGATCAGGGTACGCGGCAGTCACAGTCACAGATCTCCAAAGGAAACAGAGGAAACATAGGTAACCATCTAGGTTTGAATTCTACGAACCCTCTCGTTCACCACCAGGCTGATTACCTCATTTGGTCTGAGAGTTACTCAAGGTCTTCTAGAAAGGCCTAGGAAGGATGAAGTTTAGAGAGGGACACGGTCAGTGTAGCTGGGACCGCCAGATCTTCTTCCAAGATGGCTTCTCCATGGCATATCTGGCGCCTCTCGGCCCTTTGCGTTTTTCTCTCCTCATATGTGGTGTCTCATCTTCTAGGCCCTCTCTACATAACTTGGGCTTGTCACAGCATAATGGACTCCAAGCTTGGCTTCCAAGACACAGGAGGTGGGAGCCGTCCCCCCAGGTATGGGCTGTCTGGGGCAGTGCCTCTTCTTCCTGCTGCATCTGTTGGTCAGAGGAGCCACCGAGACCCCTGCTCGCGGGTGGAGAAGCAGACTCGCCTACTGATGGGAGTGGGTGAGATCACATTACGGAATAGCGTTTGGGGTGGGGGATATTGTCGTGGCCATCTGTGGAAAATATAATCTGTTACATTTAGGCATTAACACTGGCAAAACACGATTGACTGATTGGACATAGAGAGAGAGAGAGGAACGAGTCAGGGGTTGTTCCAAGGTTTCAAGGTAAGTGGTTGGGGGATGATGATCGCTCTGCTGACGCTGCTTTCTGTGAAAGGTAGATTGAGTTTTGGACGTGTTAGAATGGTTGGATGTGTGGTATTAGGAACTATCTTGGTGGAAATATTTATTAATTGGCTTAATTCTGATACTTGGATCTGGGCCATCATGTGGATTTAGCAGTCGGTGTGTATTTGGAATCCTAGGGCGAATGATCACTCATAGTGAGAATGAGTAGATTATCATCATCCATGGGCTGAGAATGGAAAACCAGGACAGCTGCCATCGAAGGAGCAGTAGAAGAACGAAGCCCAGTCGGAGAGGAGGACCGGCTGTCCTGGAAACCAAGGACGCTGAGTCCTTTGATTAGCCGCTTGTCGGCTCACACCCAGGCCGGCGGATCACAAAGTCAGGAGTTTGAGATCAGCTTGGCCAACAAGGTGAAACCCCGTCTCAACAAAAAATGCAAAAATTAACTGGGCATGGTGGCGGGCGCCTGTAATCCCAGCTACTCGGAAGGCCGAGGAAAGAGAATCGCTTGAACCCGGGAGGCGGAGGTGGCAGTGAGCCGAGATTGCGCCACTGCACTCCAGCCTGGGCGACAGAGCGAGACTCCATCCCTAAGTAAATAAATAAATAAGGACTGTTGCAGTGTCGAGGAGGCATGAAGTAAGATTGGACTGAAAGACGTTCTCTGATTTTTTGATCATTTAATTGAACATCCGCCTGAATATGTCATTTCAGAAGAGCTGTGGGAACATGGGGAGAAGACAGATGAGTTGAGGGGTGAAGGAGAGGAAAAGAGGAAGCGTTATACTTTGGGCATTTGGATAGGAAGGGGAGGGGACGAGTTAGGCAGTAGAGTGAAGAAAAGTCTCAGTGAAGAAAGCAAGTAAATTAACACCGACGGGCCAAGCAGAAGGAGAAGAGAAGTGGGAATACAGGGGAAAAAGGGGAGTGTGCGGCTCTGGGGGAGAGGGGATGGGGAAGTGCTTGGGCGGAGGCGGGTGGGGTCTGAGGGCCTCGTGCTGATCGTGGAGGGGGGTGGTGGGGTGGGGTGTGGGTAGTGGGGGAGAGGGGTCTTAGGTGGGGGAGAGGGGTCTTAGGTGGGCGTGGCCACGGAGACGGTGTCTATCCCTTCCGAGACTGAAGACGTTAGGAACTGCACAGGCATCTAGAGGAAAGAAGTCAATATTTGGAATATTTAGACAAGGAAAGGAAATGAATCAAGGATAAGCAAAATGGCTGACCGGAGGGGATGATTGTCCAGCCGAGTGGGAGACCACGAATTTTCAGGACAGCATTCTGCGTGACTTTCTTTTTTCTTTAATTTTTTTTAAGATGGGGTTTCACCATGATGGCCAGGCTGGTCTTGAACTCCTGACCTCAGGTGATCCACCCACCTCGGCCTCCCAAAATGTTAGGATTACAGGCGTGAGCCACCGCGCCCGGCCTCTGCGTGACTTTCTTAACGTTTTCATTAGCATTGGGGAAGTATGGAAAAAAGAAAGGTCATCAAGGAAGTAAGGATGTTTTTAAGCGAGTACTTCTGGCAGCCAATTATAAGATCCAGAAAGGAGTCAAAGGGAGACAAGTGAGTTTGGGTAGACACAAAATGAGGATCTGCTGTGAATCCTGGAGCTGAATTACTCAATTACGGAATCGGATAATCGAATAATTGTGCTCTTTCTCCTTTCTATTTTCTGTGCGTAGTTTTATGGTATAGCTATGCTGTGAAGTAAATGAAGTCATATGTGTAGAACACACAATATGAAAACACATGTATGAAAACACGATAACACACGTAGCAAAATGAAGCACACCTCAGAACTACTTAGTATTTGACAGTGCTCAGAGATTATTAAAGTGTATTTATCTGTTTTCAAACTTTCAATTATGAGTGAGCTCTGGAGATGTAAGAGTGAAAGATGTAAGAGCCTTGCCAACCCCATTCCCCACCTTCTGGGAAGTGCCACCTAGTGTCTGGGGTGCAGTAGCAGTTTCTCAGGTCCTTAGGATGGGAGGCTGCCAGGCAGGGAGTATAAAGAGCAAGACTTTGGAGTCCAGGAGCTCTAGGACCAGCTCCCTGTAACATCTGTGTGATCTTGGTAAGGCTGCTTAAATTCTCAGGATTTCAGTTTTTTCATCTCTTAATTGGGTACTTTCGACTGGGATCTCTTTTCAAATTTGGGGCAGAAAAGGGAATGGAGGGCAAAATTTTAAAAAAATGTATTGAGTCAAGAAAATTTCCACCCTGGGCAGGGCTTGGTGGCTCACGCCTGTAATCCCAGCACTTTAGGAGGCCGAGGCAGGTGGATCATGAGGGCAAGAGATCGAGACCATCCTGGTCAACATGGTGAAACCCCGTTTCTACTAAAAATACAAAAATTAGCTGGGCGTGGTGGCACGCACCTGTAGTCCCAGCTACTAGGGAGGCTGAGGCAGGAGAATTGCTTGAACCCAGGAAGCGGAGGTTGCGGTGAGCCGAGATCGAGTCATTGTACTCCAGCCTGGGTAACAAGAGCAAAACTCTATCTCAAAAAAAAAAGAAAAAGAAAATTTCCACCCTAAGAAGGTATATTATTTCCAAGCTGTAGTTTCTTTTCACAGGGTTGGCGTAAGAGCTGGACAAGATCAAATGAGAGAATACAAATTAAAGAGTTACAGTGACGTTGATGTTATTTTCTCCCCTTAGGGAAAAAAAAAATGTTTCTGTGAAGTGCCGATACAATTTTCCCAGGCTCATTAGTTTAGCTGAGGTATCTTTAGAAGAATGAGATTTGAACACAACTTGAACATGGCAAAAAAAAGAAAAAAGACAATGTAAAACAGCAAAATTGCATTTTGCTTTCAAGGTTTCATCTTGCTCTCAGGTAAGAAGGCTGATCCCTTCTCTACTGCTATCCCTTGAGAAAAGTTGATGATTTTTCTATTGCGGAGTTTGTTTTTTATCTTTCCAGCGATGATTGTATTGTCACTGACCAGATAATTAACCTTTTAGAGGCTTTGATACAAGTCTCTCCCTGTCCACTTTTGTTCTGGAGAATTTCCCCTGCACTTGTGACATCAGAACTCAAACCAAAAGACTGAGATGAAGGTCACGGAAATGGCTCTCCAGGCAGCTTGCCCACTCCCAAGCCCTGCCTCCTGTGCTCAGGAGGTTGTATCTGAAAGCAGCAGAGGACACATCCCTTGCGGCCCCAAGGGCCCAAGAAGTCACTCTTCACAGTGAAGAACCCAGGGTGCACGTTTTAAACAGAAAACATTTATTTGGGATTTTTTTCAACCAGAAGCATTGGTTTTGGGTCATGTATTCTATGTGCTGCTCCTGAGGAGGACCCTTGGCATCTCTTTGTTCTGTTTCAATGAGGTTGGTGCCAGTAGAAGCGCCGTAACCAAAGCATGCGGTTTTCTCAAAGCTGCAGCCTTTCACCAGCTTGTGCCTGGTTCTGGGTGCAAACCTCAGGCCCTCGTCATTTGCTTATTTTGTATTAGGAAATGCAGTGAGAGGAAGGAATGAGAGGGAAAAGAACAACATTCAAAGCCAACGTTGGCGTTATGGCTGCCAGCTGATTGGAAGGGTTGCTATTTTCAGGGAGAGGAATCAGGGATTCTGTCTTGAGAGAAACCAGTTTTTGTGCCTCTTGGATCTTTAGATCTTTGTTCTGAGAAAAAAATAAAGGCTTAACACAAAATAGGGTAGAATTTTGGATTGGGGGAGTACTGCCGAGAGCCTTGCACAGCAAGACTCTGAATTTCTGAGACCCTTTCAGTTACGGACACTTCTAGAGACAGTCTTCCTTTTGACCCTCAACTCAATCCAGCCCATCAATGGGCCTCACTTCTCAGGTGAGGAAAGCACAAGGTAAACTGGGCAATGAGAGGCCGAGACAGGAGCATTAAGACTGCTGGTCTACTCGGTAGGAGGCTCCATCAGCATTCCCAACTAGAATTTGAGAAGCACAGGGTGATATGCCCAAAATCCCATACACTTCCATTTCCGTTCCTGTATTTGTATATATGATAATGCAAAGTTAGCAAAATTAGAAAACAGAAGGCAAATCTTAGTTCCTACCTTAGTAGAGTTTCAAGTGCTTCAATTTTTAAATTCACCTGACAGATTTACATTTGTCTCTGCACAAAGTAGTCTGTCCTTGAGAAAATGTTAATGCTCTCAAGGTAGAACTATTTTGGATATTGACTTGGTCTTTTTTTTTTAGCACAGTACAGTGGTCCCCAAATTTTTATTTTTCAATGAATATTCACTGCAAGGGTCAGATCATAGAATTTAAAAATTCTGTAGCGTATCTTAGTAATGGTGCTTTTGCTGAAGTAACAGAGAATTCAACTCACAGTGGCTTAAACATTAAAGGTATTCATTGGCTCATGAAATTGGGATTCCAGAGGTAGAAGCACCTCCAGAACTGATTCACCCAGCAGTTCCACCTGGTATTAGGGTGAGAGTCTCTCTGACTCTCTCCTCTGCCATCCTCTGCATCACTTTTCCTGTGGCTCCCAGGATCATAAGCAGCCGTTTGCTAAGACTCTAGGCTTTCCTGTGGTGCCCAAAGAAGAGTGGCCCCCAGAAGCTTTCACAGAAGACCTAATATGATCCTTTTTGGAAGGCCCTCCTTTGGTCTAATTAGCCCTAACTGCAGCAAAACCTAATGCAGAACCAATGACCATCGGGATAAATGACCTACTCAAACTGAATTAGCCGAATCAGTGTCCACCTCGGATATGGGGGTAGATTTGGCTTCCTGGAGTCTCACAGACTCACGGAGCATGGTTAGAACAAATCTGAGAAAGATGGAGAGAGGAATGGATGCTGAGCAGACCCACAGAGAATTCCGAACCATGGCATGTCTAAGGTGACATTCCATTTCATCTACTTTAGCGTGTCCTCCAAGAAAGATTGTGTGTGAATACAGAAAACAATCACTACTCAGACGTTAGTGTAACCTCCAAGAAAGATCATGAGTTAATATATAAAGCAGTCACTTCTCAGAATGGTTACTGGTTGGTGGGGTACAGTCTTCTGGGAAAAACAACCAACTCTGTGCCAGCCATCCCAGGCTTGAACCCCTTTTTCTACTTACAAGCAATATAAGGTTCGTCCATTTAGTTATTTCTGTGAGCCTCCATTTCCTAATTTGTGAAGTGCGTGGGGAATGATAGCAAACCTAAAAGGAATGCACTGCAAACCTAAAAGAAGAATACAAGCACACACGTGTGACTTGACACTCTAACCACATTCCCCAACAGCTGGAAATGACATGGACACAACAGAGCAAAGCAGATCTTCCATCTCTAAATCCTGTGACGTGAGTATACAAGACCAATGTGTGTTCCTGGTTCATACCATTTTATCACATCATATGGAGAAGGGATACCTTTCATAAGCCATGCGGAGTAGCTTGCCATATGCTATAGTCTTGTCAGTAACAGAATCAGTTTCAGGCCACCAGTCTTGTTAATCCTTAATTGTAACAATTCTAGATGTTTTAAGTGTGGTGTGATCAAGAGAACATTTATTTAACGCATATTTATTGCACACCTACTCTGTTCAGGTAGTTCTGCAGGCTCTGGGGCTACAACAGTGATACATGATAGGCATGTTCAGATGGCAGTTTCATTTCCTTTCAGCAACGTTGTTTTTTTGAGACAGAGCCTCACTCTGTCGCCCAGGCTGGAGTTCAGTGGCGTGATCTTGCCTCACTGCAACCTCTGTCTCCTTCAAGCAATTTGCTTCCTCAGCCTCCTGAGTGGATGAGATTACAGGTGCCCGCCACCATGCCCAGCTAATTTTTGTACTTTTAGTAGAGACGAGGTTTCACCATCTTCACCAGGCTGGTCTTGAACTCCTGATCTCGTCATCTGCCCACCTCGGCCTCCCAAAGTGCTGGGATTACAGGCGTGAGCAACATGTTTTACGCGTAGGAAATTTTGGATGATGCCTTATGAATGGCTTGAATTCCTCCAATGGTTTGATGTATTCTTTGCCCATAGCCACAACTGGTTTTAACAAAAAAAGCCAAACTAGTGTCTCATACTATTATTAATATTATTTTCTTGATGACAGGAAATTGATTAGAGGGAGTTTAATATTAGCGACCATTTTTTTGAGGGCTCTCCATGCATCAGACTTTGTACTAAGTACCTTTCAATTCACTTGTTCCTAAGGATAGAATGTCCCCGGGAGCAAGCTACAGGCTCTAGCTGGGGGATTTGCTCTAGCAGGTAGGAGAGGCCTGGCATCTGCTAGCCTGAGGGCAGGAGGCTTGGGGTGACCAGCTAGCCCACACAGAGAGGTATCTGAGAGCAGGCTGCTGTTAAAGCCGGGGGCTCTGCCTTGAACACCAACTCTAGGGAAGCTGACTTTCCTTTGACCTGCTGATTCTATCAGCAAAAGCCCGCTGTAGTTGACATTTATTTTAGTTTAGAACATGCTTCTTTACTTTCCATGTCATTAACTTTATATAGCAACTGCATCTTGTACCTTTTATTAGGCTGTTTTGCATATCAAGTCTGGCTCTGTAGAAAGGGCTGTTTGGGGCTGTTTTTGTAGACCCTGTGCACAAGATTATGTTACAACGTATATTAAAGCTCTCCACTCTGTTACTTTGCTAAGATAGATGGTGAAGTTTAAACACGTAGGCGGTGTCGGATGCGGCCTGGGAGAAGCACAATTTCAATCAAGTGCCACTTCATCAAGTGTCCCGGTTGTGGGAGGAATGGGTCAAACATCTACAGCACACCCATCACCAGGAGCTCGGTGTGTTTGGGGCTCCTGGTGGTGCCTGTGTCTAGACAGAGCAGAGCTGTCTGTCTGGTGGCTGCCGGCAGTCATGGCAAGTGTAGTGGATGCAACCCCCTAATTGCTTCTAGATATTCTTGATGGTCAATTTAATTGTCTTTTGCTGTCTAACTTGGTTTTTTTAAAACTGAATTTTATTTCCAGAGAAGATGTGCTGCACAGCAGCAAGTCATCAGCAAGAAGCGAACAGACAGAGAACTGAATTACACCCTGATGTCTGCCCCTCTCATTTCTGCCATGCGCCATGGTCACCCCCATTTCAGAACTGTCACTCATTAACACAGGGCAGGGCAAAGTACCAGAACACCAGGCTCCAACTGCAGGGCCTGCTGGCAAAGACAATGCTAGCTATAGTATTCTATTTTGAGCAGCTTGACCATATGTGTACAAATATTACTCAACAAATTCTCATCAATAATTTCTATTTTTGCCACATTTCCTAAGATATGATTTGATACTCTTTAACAACATTCCCAGATAGCTGAAAATACCATGGATACAACAGAGCAGGAAACAGGAATGGTGAGAGAAAATTCATCTTATACACTGAAGGACAGAAGAAAACAGGTATGAAGTACACAAGAAGAAGAAATGAGGACAATTATAGGTGCATTCATTAAGACCATTAAGGGTTAATTATGAATAGCTTCTGTTGCTCTCATTAAATGTTCTCATTTGTTTTTAATTTCAATGTATCATCAAGCCAGTAAATCTTCACATTTTTCAAGACTGGAACACGGAGCTAGTCTTACATATATTTATCCACCCCTCACCCATACATCCACACATCCATCCATCTACCCATCCATCCATCCACCCATCCATCCATCCATCCATCCATCCATCCATCCATCCATCAATCCATCCATCCATCCATGATTTTTAATTCAACAAATATGCATTGCATGCTTCCTAGAGTCCACACTCTGCAAGGCTGTGAAAATGTTGTCATGTGCCTTGAGATCATTCTTTCAACTGTCTGTACCCTCAGTTTCTGCATATGTGGAATGGGGATAATTCTGTCTGGAGGGTGCTGCCTTCACTCACTAACGACCAATGTTTACTCTTTAAAGGTTTATGTTGCCCAGTAGATTGACCGGAATGCCTTGTGCAGGGCCTGGCAGGTAGCAAGGTCTCTGCTAGTGGGACCCACTGTGGGAGGACCTGAGTGTCTTTGGGAGAGAGAGGAAGTTTTGGGGGAGATAGTGACATACTGAGAATTTCATACTGACCATGTGACCTTGAGTAAGTTCTCTCTGTTCCTCAGC
This sequence comes from Cacajao melanocephalus, assembly GCA_963573385.1. Taxonomy (NCBI): domain Eukaryota; kingdom Metazoa; phylum Chordata; class Mammalia; order Primates; family Pitheciidae; genus Cacajao; species Cacajao melanocephalus. The sequence goes on from CAUYLG010032933.1 coordinate 16,838, forward strand.
ATCCATCTTTAAAAAGTAGATATTATAATATCTACAGAGGGTGCCTGTGGGCATTAGAGATCACATAGGAATAAAGGCTTAGTGCAGTCACTGGCAGGAGAGTAGGGACTCAAATATCAGAACATTTAAAATGGGCAATTTCACAGAGATGTGAAATGCCCTTTTGCCTCCAAGCAAATATTTCCCCAGACTCTACTCTTGTGCTTAAAAAGTCGCACTGGGCAGTCCTTTCTGTGAAGGCACCAAAACACAGTGGGAGAAGTACTGAACTCATCTACGAGGGGAAGGATTTTGCTCAGCCATTAGTGATGAATGCTAATCAGACGGGTGCAGCAGATTCCCCGCCCAGATCCTGGAGATGAGGGAAGAAAATTTTGATGGTCCTAGGTCCTAGGGGTTGCTAAATGGAAGGGGCATGCTGGGAAGCACACGGGGCAGCTGCGGACCCCACGTATGGGCACTGAGGTCCCAGCATGGAGAGCAGGCTGAGGAGGGGGAGCTCTGCGGGGGAACGTTGTCTGGTACACCTGGTGCTGAAGGCAGCCTGTGGCACATAGCAAACCACACCATATTGAAAGTCACTTATTTATTTATTTTATAGAGGCAAGGTGTCACTATGTTACCCAGGCTGGCCTCGAACTTTTGGACTCAAGCGACTCTCCTGCCTCTGCCTGGCAAAATGTTGAGATTAGAGGCATGAGCCACTACATGCAGCTGACAGTCACTTCTTAGGAGCCTTTGGTGGCTCTTTCTGTAGGATGATTATTACCAATAAAATTGAAACTGATCTTCAGTGATTGATAAATTCTTTTTTGTTTGTTTGTTTGTTTTTTGTTTTTGAGATGGAGTCTCACTCCGTTGCCCAGGCTGGAGTGTAGTGGCCTGATCTCAGCTCATTGCAACCGCCGTCTCCAGGGTTCAAGCAATTCTCCTGCCTCAGCCTCCTGAGTAGCTCGGATTACAGGCGTGTGCTGCCACACTTGGCTAATTTTTGTATTTTTAGTAGAGACAGGGTTTCGCCATGTTGGCCAGGCTGGTCTTGAACTCCTGATCTCAAGTGATCTGCCTGCCTCAGCCTCCTAAAGTGCTGAGATTACAGGTGTAAGCCACTGTGCCTAACCGATAAATTCCTATCGAAAACCAAAACCCTGTAATCCCAGCATTTTGGGAGGCAGAGGCAGGAGAATGGCTTGAAACCAGGAGTTTGAGACTAGCTTGGGCAACATACTGTGACCCCCATCTTTACAAAAAATTAAAAAGATTAGCTGAGCATAGTGGCATGTGCCTGTAGTCCTAGCTGCTCAGAAGCCTGCATTGGGAGGATCGCTTAAGCCCAGGAGGTTGAGGCTGCTGAGCGCCATGATTCTGCAATTGCACTCCAACTTGGGTGACAGAGTGAGACGCTGTTTCTATTTTTAAAAAATCTTACAAACATAGCTCAGGAAGGGAAAACCAAACATTGTCAGTCCTCACTTATAAGTGGAAGCTAAGCTATGAGGATGCAAAGGGATAATAATGATATAATGGACTTTGGGAACTCAGGGTGAACGGTAAAAGGGAATGGGGAATAAAAGAGTATATGTTGGGGACATTGTACACTGCTCAGGTAACAGGTGTACCAAAATCTCAGAAAGCACCACTAAAGAACTTTTCCATGCAACAAAACACGAGCTGTTCCCCAAACACTATTGACATCAAAATAATAAAGATTTCAAAATAATAAAAATAAAAGAAAAATTTAAAAAGCCTACTTATCACTCTTTAACCATTAAGTCACTGAATGAACTAGCTTAGCATTCAGAGTACACTGGAATATTAATTGCCTATGGCAAAAGAGTCCCGTGGTCAATTCAGTGTGAGGTTTGCTGCGGGTATTGTTCCGTTCTTGTATAAGATCAACATGTATCAGCACAGTTAAAGCACTGAGAAGTCCTGCAGTAAATGTATCTGCTTAACGTCATTTAAGCCAGTGCTTCCCAAACTTATTTGACCACAGACAGAGATCCATGATAGTCCCACAGAATCTTAGAAACATGGATCTCTGGGTGAGGTTGGCATGATGGACATACTGTGGGTTCCACTATTGTGTATCATGTAGCCTAGAATAGTGTCTTAGTCCGTTTTGTGTTGCTGTAACAGAATCCCTGGGACTAGGTAATTTTTTTTTTTTTTTGAGACAGAGCCTCAGTCGCCAGGTTGCTCACTGCAACCTCTGCCTCCTGGGTTCAAGTAGCTGGGCTTACAGGCATGAGCCACCATGCCCGGCTAATTTTCGTATTTTTAGTAGAGATGAGGTTTCACCATGTTGGTCAGGCTGATCTCGAACTCCTGACCTTGTGATTCACCTGCCTCAGCCTCCCAAACTGCTGGGATTACAGGTGTGAGCCACCATGCCCGGCAGATACTAGGTAATTTAAAAAGACAAGAGGTTTATTTAGCTCAGAGTTCTGCAGGCTGGGAAGTATGAGAAGCACTGTCTCAATATCTGCTCAGCTCCTCATGGGGGCCATGTGCTAGGTCAAAATAATTTATTTTTTGTGAGAATCAATCTAATCTTGCCAGAGCGAGAACTCACTCACTGCCATGAGAATAGCACTAAGCCACTCACGAAGTTTTCACCCCCATGTCCCAAACACTTCTCACTAGGTCCCACCTCCCAGCACTGCCACACCAGGGACCAAATTTTAACAGGAGTTCTGGTTGGGACAAACCACCCGTGTCCAAACCATAGCAAGTAGGTAATAAATTGCAGGCGTTTCTCTGAGGTCAGAAATAAAGATTCATTCATTCAATCAGTTAATTGGTACTGAGGGCCTATCTTGTGCCAAGCACATTCTCAGCATTGGAAACACAGCAGTGAACAAAGAAGGTGAAATTGCTCGTCTCTCAGAGCTTACATTCCATTAAAGAAGCAGAGAGTAAACATGTGAACATCTAACGTGCTGTGGAGAGCTGTTGCTATGAAGAGAAACAAAGCTCAATTTTGGAGGGTGCTCCTTCCTTCCAGGTGCTGGAGGAGACAGTGGAGCAGATGTCTGATGAGGAACAGCAGTGAGCCACTGGGACATTTGGGGAAAGGGCCTTCCAGGTAGAGAGGGGGTGATTGCAACGTTCCTGAGGCAGAACCCTCCTGCCCTGCTGTAGGAGCTTTCAGGAGGGGATTGAAGAAAGGAAGGGAGAGGGAGGTGGGGCAAGACAGACAGAACCCTCCAGGCCACAGCAGAGATTCGGGACTGCATCCTGAGGGGACTTGCAACCCCTGGAGGGTCCTGCGTGGAAGGATATCAGGCTGGGTCTTTGTCGGTTCTTGTGGCAGGTGTGTGCAGGGTAGACCCATAGAGGCGAAGCACTAGCAGGTTGGTTAGGAGGCTTCTACTGTAATCCAGGTGAGAAGCCACAATAGCTGGGCCCAGGCTGGTGGCAGTGGAGATGGTGGAAAAGAGCTGAATTCCACAGATATTTCTAAGGCAGAGCTGATAGTGTTTGCTGATGCAAGTATGAAATCAAGTGAGTATCATGGATGTTGCTGTGCACCGCAGGTTTGATGAGCAAACAGATGATGTAAACCAGCTGGCTCCTAGGATCACTCTGGGTCAATCAGACCAGCAGTGTGACCTGGAGCAGGGCACGTACCTTTTCCAACTGTCCTCCCTCCTCTGTGCAACAAAGATCAAAATAATACTTGCTTCATAGGATGAGCTGAGGCAATGCAAGCCTTGTACCTGTAAGGGGTTCCACATCGTATACCATGAGGGAGATGCATTTAAACATCAGTGACTTACCACTACTCACCTATTAGAGTGGCCACATTCAGAACACTGACAACAAATGCTGGCGGGGATGTGAAGCAGCGGGCCCTCTCATTCATTGCTGGCGGGTATAAAACTTGTACAGCCGCTTTGGAAGGCAGTTTAGCAGTTTCATATAAAAGTAAACATACCCTCCCCATATCACCTGTCAGTGTGCTCCCTGGAAACTTATATCCATACAAAAACCTGCACATGGATGTTTATAGCAGCTTTCTTCTTAACTGCTCAAACTTTGAAGCAACCAAGATGTTCTTCAGCAGGAGAATGAATAAATAAACTGTGGTGCATGTAGACACTGGAATACTATTCAGCACTAAAAAGAAGTAAGGTATCAAGGCATGAAAAGACATGGAGGAAACTTGAATGAAGACTGCTAAGTGAGTGAAGCCAGTCTGAAAAGCCTAGATACTTTATGATTCTAACTATGTGACTTTCTGGAAAAGGCAAAGCTGTGGAGACAGTAAAATGATCAGTGGTTGCCAGGGTTTAAGGAAGAGGGAGGGATGAATAGGCAGAGCACAGAGGATTTTTAGGGCAGTGAAATACTTTGCATGACAGCAGGGTGATGGACACATGTCAATATATATTTATACAAACCCACGAAGTGTACAACACCTTGACGAACCGTAATGTAAACCAGGGACTGTGGGTGATAATGATGTGTCAGTGCAGGTTCATCAGTTATATCAAATGCACCACTCTGCAGGGGTTATTGGTAACAGGGATGGCTGTGCAGTGTGAGGCAGGAGGTATATGGGAAATCTCTTTGCCTTCCACTCAGTTTTGCTGTGAACTTAAAATGGCCTTAAAAATAACGAATTTTTTTTTGAGATGGAGTTTTGCTCTTCCAGGCTGGGGTACAATGTCGTGATCTTGGCTCACCACAACCTCCACCTCCTGGATTCAAGTGAGTCTCCTGCCTCAGCCTTCCGAGTAGCTGGGATTACAGGCATGCGCCACCATGCCCAATTAATTTTGTATTTTTAGTAGAGAGGGGGTTTCTACATGTTGGTCAGGCTGGTCTCAAACTCCTGACCTCAGGTGATTCACCTGCCTTGGCCTCCCAAAGTGCTGGGATTACAGGTGTGAGCCACCATGCCCAGTCAAAAATAATGATTTTCTTTTAAAATACCTACAAGGGCTCATCTATCACCAACAGGCATATTTAGAAATGGAAATGATTGTTACTTAAATAATTAGCCACAGTTTAAAAGTGCATGTATCAATTAAATCAATATAATTAAATAAATAGATATTGAGAAAGGGAGAAAGTTCGATTTTTAATTGTCAGTTTGTTCTGCTACATGAACAGGAGACGAAGTATGTGCAGACACCGAGAGAAAATGATGGGAGATGCCGCTACGTGGACAAACATCCAGTGAAACTTGCTGGTCTGTGAGCAAAGGGGCAGCACCAAATGTGCCTAATTAGTCTTTTGTTCTATTTCCTGAATGCAGTAAAAGAGGCAGGTCTTTAGAAATCCTTTTCCCACTTACTGGGGAAGCTGCTGTGGCCGGGTACTCTCAGTCTGAAGTCATTAAAAACTCCTTCTGTAGTCCCAGCTACTTGGGAAGCTAAGGCAGGAGAATTGCTTGAACCATGGAGACAGAGGTTGCAGTGAGCTGAGACTGCGCCACTGCACTCCAGCCTGGGCGACAGAGTGAGACTCTCTCAAAACAAACAAACAAACGAAAAACCAAAAAACGTAAAAAACAAAACTCCTCACTGCAGCAGCAGAAACCGCCCCCCTTGCAAAATAATGCCAGGCTGTTAGGAAAGAAATGCTGGGAGGGGAGGAGATAAACAGAAGGCTCTGGAGGTCAATCACTCAGGTTTGTCAGGAGTATTTCTCAGGTTGGTCATGAGAGAAGGAGGCGCTGATTACAGGCATCGTCAGTGCTTCCTGTTCTGGGTGACCGCAGGGGACTTGCCTGGCACAGGAGGGAGGGAGCTGCAGGGGCGGGAGTGCCACCTTCGCAGGGTGAGGACACGCCCCGTGCCAGCCCTTCCTGCAGCGTATTTGTGTTTGTGCACCACACAGCACTGCCTGGCAATCGCATGTGGATAATGCAGTTTTACAAGTCGGGCAAGATCTGCAGCTGTGAACTTTACCTAAGTAAATAAAGCCATCTGTCTAATCCAAAGTTTTCTTTTGTTCTGTAGTGAAGTGGCTTCTTAGGAAAATGACTAAATGTTCAGCTGTTTCAGGAGAAACATGAAAGACTGCTTTCTTTAATTTTTCTCCTGTTTTAATCTTTAAGGAAAAATAACCATTTTAAAATGAAAGTATAAAGAAAAATGTCCTATACAGTTCAAGTTGGGCAGAGTGTAAATTATTATTTAAGAAAAATGCTAGGATAGTCTGAGAATTTCTTTTGTCAAGTTTTTAAAGTGTGGTACAACCCAAAGTAACTAAGAAAATCCTTTTTAAAAAAATCATGTCTTTATAGAATAGTCACACTATACGTGATTTGTCTATCTTAAATTTACGAACCAATATAACTAAAATTAAACACAATTTTAAAAAAAGTAATAATTTTTTTGTACTCTGCATTGCAAATTTAAAATTCTCCTCCTTGAAATGATACATTTAAAAACTCCTGGAGTCAGTTTAGAAAATCACCAGGAGCTTGACCTAGTCACCTCCATGGAGGGCACGTGTCATCATAGATGGAGTAAGATCATAAATCTAATGAAGAAAGCCGAGCCAAGCAAGACAGTTTTCGTTTTCAAATTGAAATTAACTTATGCTTAATTTTGATTTAAAATGGAACCAAATTAAAAAAACAGGGAAAAACAAACTTCAAAATTGTTACTAGAACTGAATTCCTTTTGGAAATCAGCTAGTGCTGAACATATGAGCTAATATGAACAAATATAGGCTGATAATATTAGCCTGTGCTGATAATATGTTAATAAAATGGCAAAAAATTTATTGTTAACAAAATTGCTTTTGAACAGATTCAGATTCAGTCAGTTGATTATGATTTTGGGCACCTATTTATCAAGTGACAGTGACAAAAAGACAATTTGGTAAGTTGCCTAAAATTACTTAGATTTTGCTAGCTTCCTAAGATTAAAGAATATTCAATTAAAAAGAAAAAATTGAGGAAAATATTTTTCAATAAGTTCTCTTAAATCCACTTAGAAATCTTCACTCTAAAGTTTGTTGATAGTTTTCTATGTTGAATTTGATACATAATTGTTTAGGTAGAATGCTGTCCTGGTTTATTATCTATTACTTATGAGTTTTTATAAATGATAATTTACATTTTTATAAATTTCACTGTTGAATATTGAAGAACTCACTATCGAATGTTGAATCTTGAATGTTCTTCTTTCTGATCAATTGCATTTTTTTTTTAAGAGACAGGTTCTCACTCTGTCCCTTAGGAAGAAGTGCAGTGGTGCAATGAGCTCACCACGGTTTCAAACTCCTGGGGCTCAAGTGATCCTCTCGCCTCAGCCTCTTGAGTAGCTCGGACTACAGGCATGCACTACTGTGTCTGGCTAATAGAGATGGGGGTCTTGTTATGCCGTCCACGCTGGTCTTAAACTCCTGGCCTCAAGTAATCCTCCCGCCTCAGCCTCCCTAGTGGCTGGGATTACAGGGGGAGCTACCCTGCCTAGCCCAACTGCTTTTTTTTTTTTTTGAGACAGGGTCTCACTCTGTCACCCATGCTGGAGTGCAGTGGTGTGATTACAGCTCACTGCAGCCTCCATGTCCTGGGCTCAGGTGATCTGCCCCCTCAGCCTCCTGAGCAGCCGGGCCTGCAGGTGTGCACCATCATGCACAGCTAATTTTTGTACTTTGTGGCAACAAGGTTTCACCATGTTGCCCAGGCTGGTCTTGAACTCCTGTACTCAAGCAATCTGCCTACCTTAGCCTCCCAAATTGCTGGGATTACAGGTATGGGCCACCGTGCCTGGCCCCAGATGCATTTTTGAGTGCAACTTAAACTCATTTTGTCTTGTTCTTTGGTCTGAAAATATCCCTTTAGGACAGGCTTTATGAACCAAAATAAAGGAAACATTTATGAAAATCACCCAGTCTATCCCTCTCTCTCCAGTCTAAGTGTTTATAAACTATTTAAAAATGTTATACTGTGTTATACTTAGTGCTGTATGTAACTTTCACTTTATTTGTGCCATGATTTTAAAGCAGAAGCAAATGTCTTGCATCTGTATCAAGCAGTTTTATTTTGTGTAAGGCCCTCAAATGACACACACAAAGATAGGTATAAAGTGCTGGGGATCAGGGTGCTATGAATGCCCAGAGCAGGATGTAGTGAAAAGATGAACCTACAGAAGTCAACCTGTTCCAGATTATGCACTGCCTTTACCAAAAGTTTAAAAAGTGTGGATCTGATTCCCTAGGTGAGTGACAGGCCTGCATCACTGTAAGCTCCAGTGGCGGGAGGGTTGAAACGTGAAGCAGTCAGCAGGTCAGTTACAAAGTCTTGGCAAGCAATTTTGAGGGCTTGAATGAAGGTAGTTGAGAGAGAGGAAGAAAATTGGAGATAAATGTGTTTCATGGATGAAATTTGTGAGCTTGTCTGGCCACGCAGTGTTGTGTAAAAAGGGAAAAGAAAGGTGGTTCTTCCTGGATCCGTGATGATGCAATTAACCACCACAGGTCATGCAGGAGCAGGGATGACAGGGGCATATTACTGTGAAAATCACCAAAACACTGCAGTGTACTATTATACCAAGTATATGAGTTTTAAACACTACAACCACAAGCAATGAGGCTTAAGAACCCTATCCTAATTGAAGTCACTGAACTACTTCCTCCACAGTATCTCACTTCTTCATCTATATTAAGCAATTAAGAAACCCAAAGATGAAAAAAAAAAAAGAGAGAGAAACAGAAATCTCAAAGATCTATCTACCTCATAAATAGACATTTAGGTCAGATCCTGTGAGAGTAAGTAACCCAACCAGCAGCTTTTGTTGAAGAAATGTACATAATCTTTATCTTGTCCATCACTGGGTAGACTTTGCTGACATTTTGTTGTTCATGCTATTCTGAAATCACGCTAAGAGCGACATTTTCAAAGCTATTTCTGGATTTGCTAACATGGAGGCCTCAGGTAAGGGAAGCAAATTGCCTGTGTCATGCTCTGATTAAGCATACCATAATCACAAGGTAGTGTAGGGCTCACACATTCATGACACCACTAATTCCACCACCATATGTCAAGCCCCTTCCTCAAGTCTTCCCTTCAGTAGGAGCTTGCTCTTCCTCTAAAATGTGGCGGTACTTACTTTCTACAGCATTTCAACAATTGGGGAAAGCATAACATAGGTTATAGTTTGTTGGTAAGTGAGTTAGTGGCAATTGTACCAAATGTTTAAAAAATGTGTGCAGTATACTAGAACAGGAGTCCCTAATGCCTAAGCTGTGGATGGGTACTGGTCTGTGGCCTGTTAGGAACGGGGCCGCATGGCAGGAGGTGAGTGGCAGGAAAGTGAGCATTACTGTCTGAGCTCCACCTCCTGTCAGATCAGCCACATTAGATTCTCATAGAAGCACAAACCCTATTGTGAACTGCACATGCGAGGGATCTAGGTTGCCTGCTTTTTATGAGAATCTAATGCCTGATGATCTGTCACTGTCTCCCACCACTCCCAGATGGGACTCCAGTTGCAGGAAAACAAGCTCAGAGCTCCCACTGATTCTACATTTCATTATACATTACAAGGTAATAATCATATAAATAAAGTGCACAACAAATGTAATGCTCTTGAATCATCCCAAAACCATCCCCCTGCCACCCCATCTGTGAAAAAATTGTCTTCCACGCAACTGATCTCTGGGGCCAGAAAGGTTGGGGACTGCTGTACTAGAAGATCAGATATGTTGTTTTCTGTTTAACTTGTTTAACTTTATTTGGGTGTCATTATGTTAATTTTTATACTTCCTTAAGGTCTGAACCATTTCAAAATGTATCTGTCAAAGTAGTCATTGTCTAGAATCATCCTGAACCAAATAAAATAAGTATGATGAAGGTCCATTTTGACTCTCTGGTTTAATACTTATTTTCTTGCTCACGATGGAATTCTCATTCCTAACCATGTGGCTGAAAGGACAATTTTGTGCATGTTAACAAATGCAAAGTTCTCATGCAAATGTTTTTGGAACTGCGGGAATCTTGCTCTGCTTGATTTGACTGCTAGTTTGGATTTTGTTTTATTAATGCACTTTGGTTCCAAGTAAATTTCCAAAGTTTAACATACCTCAAGATTCCTTGATTCTAAAGTAGCACTTAAGCTATCCACTGAAAAATTCTAATGTAATAGATATTTCAAAAGACATTTGAAGCGTCATTCAGAATTTTAAGCCACTTATCAGAATTTTAAATAATGTGTGAACTGATTTGAATCTTAACAAGAAGTGCTATAAAAGTTGAATTTTACAGTTTTATAAAAGTTCAGTTACATTTCCACTCTTTTTTATTGTTGCTTGAAGCAGAAATAAGGTGTTTTCAAGAATGAGCCTAAGATGTAATGAAAGAGAACCCCACCCTTTATTATTATTTGCTTTATTTCTATAGCAACGGGGTGCTGGGTATTTGCTTTTCAAATATATTTGGTTACAGGTATTATGCTCTCTAGAGCTAGCACCAAACTGTTTCATAATAAAACTCACTGTGCACACCTGTCCTCAGCTTTAATAATAACATACGTTGCTATTTTTCAAATTTCATAGAAAACAACAATGTTGAAATTATAACTGTATTTTTGACCAAAAAATCTTGCTTTTGGATGAAAATTGCATCCAATGTCTGAAATTGGTGATGACTATTTTTCTATTGCCATTTTCTTAGGAATTACATGGTTTAAGTTCACTCAGCGTTGATGGCTATCTTGAATAACATGGAATCTAGGGAGATGACAGACTAAATGCTTTAGTTTAGCTTTTTATTACCTTCGCGTCTGTTTGCTTGTTATTATTGTAATCAACGCACAGTTTCTCAAAATGATTTTTGAAGAACAACTTTGACACAGTTTTTGTAACCATTCTAGAAAAGCAATCTTAGAGATTTAAAAAAATAAATGATCAGTAACTGTCACCAGAGATGTTGATAAATATATGCCATTTAGCTCCATTATTTATACAAAAAATTGGAGCCGGATTTACAAACAAAAATTTTGTGCTCTAAAACAAAAGCTAAAGGAAGACTCATCTTTAGCTTCCTTCCCCAAGAAACTTCTTGCACATTTTGATGAATTTGCACTGTGCCTAATAACCTTCATGTACATAGTCAAATTTATTGGCGGGAATAAGCCTGAAGCTTTTACTTAACTAAAGAACTGTCTGAAGATTTTTTTTCTATCTCTCTGTTATTCACTTACTTACACAACAACAATATAGGTCTTTTATAAGATGAGAGACAAGGAAATTTCTATATTGATCAAAGTGTGGCATAGGTAAACCTAGTGTGAGAAGCGTTGACCCCAATTCTAATACTTAGACATGGTTTTCATTTGTTTGTTTGCTTTTGTATTTGTTTTTTCATGGACAGTAACTTCTAAAAAAAGATTTATTCTACCTAGTTCATTTGGATCCCAAGTATTTAAAGTCAGTAATAAGTGTGTGGATTTTGCTTTTCTGGTTATAGCTAGGTAATTCAAGGTAATACAGAATGTCAAACACCACACCAAATACAAGAGCCCTGCTGTATGTTTTCTCTGATGGGCTTCTGGCAGCCCCTGCAGAAGGTCCTATTCTGAGGCTGCAGACATTCCCTCGGGTTTCTCTCTTACATTTCTCCTCCTTGATTTTTGTTTATTGCTTTTACCATTGAACCATGACACCTTCTGATGAATTAGGTGAAACACACAGTAAAGATGTCAAAGAGCAATTAAAGTCATCTCAGTCGCTCTGTAAGATGACAGGCTGTAGTCTTTACAGTAATTAAGAAAGTCATAAAAAAGAAGTTGAATTTTTCACGAAAAGATGTTATTTAATTTCTGATTCAGTCTTACACAGAGAGCTAAATGCAAATCCCCTGCGTATAACAGGTAAATCTGTATACATTACCATGAGAGTTTTGAATATGAACAAACAGGGGAAAAGGAGAAGTTGCTACAGGGACTAAAGTTGGAGTCACGTGGCTTCAAAGTTTGTGGAAAGTTTTCTTTCCTTTTTTTAATGCTTTGTATGTGTCAAGGTTTTAGATGTGAGTTCTTCAAAATTGTCAGACTACGTTTCCCTTCAGCTGGTTTGGAGCTCACTTTCCAACTGCTTTTACAAGTAAGAATTTAAACAATTTTAAAGAAATTTTATGCTGGCTTTGTAATTCAAAATTCAGATGGAAGTACTGCTGTGGTTTCATTGCTAACAATTCTTCTCTTTCTGCCTGTCATTTTCTTTCTGACACAAATGGATGAGAACATCTTAGAGTTTTGCTGCCTATGTAAAAAAAAATGGTCTTTCTTTTTAGTGTAAGATTAATTATCTCAGTTTGGGATGCTTAGCTGCCTCCTTGTTATTTTTTGATTAGTTTGTGCTTACTTTGAAAGGAAATATATTTAATATATATTACCTGGTTAAAAGTCTCAGTATTGTTTACACTTGGTGACTAAAGAAAGCTAGATGAAAATTGCTTGATGTGTATATAAAAGCGTGTATTCCATACTGAGATACCTGACCCACGGGGTGCAGGAGCAGAGCCACAGCTTTATTTGCTCTTAAGTTGTGAAACATATTTTTCCCACATTCTAGTGAGTCACTCTGTCTTGATGGAACTGTTGCCTGTTGCTCACCAGCACATCTGCCACAAGGCTTTAAAAAACCCCAGGACATGGCCTGAGGCAAGTCTCCCAGGGGCCCGGTGCACCGTCAGAGTCACGGGGCCCCTTCGCCACTTCCCTGTAGGACTTGAGTGTGAAACGTGGAGCCCACAGTGGTCCCTGCGATTGTCCCTCTTCTGCTTGTGTTCTCAGGCATCTCACAGATCTGGGCTTTAGATGTTCACCTAAACTTAAGAACCTCATGGAACAAATATTGTGTCATCTACTTTGCAAACCTTCCTCCCTCTCCAATGATCCTGAAATAATGTAGTATTGTATGAATAATAGGCACTCAAAGCATTATTACTAAACATGTAAAATTAATGTTTATGTTTAAAAATGATTATTTTTGGGCATTATAAAAAATCTCTTATGCTATGATTTCTACTTTTAATTTCTTCATTCTGATGGTGTAATATCTATCCCATAATCTATGTAGAGTTTGTGGCAAAAATATTTTCCTTCTTCTATTCATTGTACAGAAGAAAAGGTGTGAGGTGACTAGCTTTTTTTCATTAAAACAAAAATCCACAAACCTACTTGGTAAGAACCATGTGATATATGATGACTAGCACTCATTAGTAAGCCTAAAATCCACTTTCTGCGTTAGTTATGGAGACGTTGGATCGATGGGTTGCAGGTGGTGACCTGCAATGGAATGCAGGTGCTGACATGAATTTGTATTTGGATGGATTTCAGTCAGCAAAGAGTGACATTTTATTAATATTTTACATTTTTTTTCTGATTGGGCCAGAGTTTTTGAATGTCTCTTGCTTTCCCTTGCTGATTTTCTTTCTCCCTCCTTCCTTCCTTACAATAAGCCCTCTACATGATTTATTTTAGTTACTTAAAAGGGCTGCATAAACTTATTTTGTGTGCATAAACACAATGCCGAAAGTAAGTGGTGGAACAGAGGGATGCTGGTGATAAAAATAGATCACGATTGCTAATTTTATTAATGACAAAAACTGTCATAAAATAATTTTAAAAAAGGAACCATCACAATGAGTAAAATATGCAGCTGGAAAATACAGGGAAGAGGAAATAAAGGCAGGGGAGTCTTATGATTCTAGGATGTTCATCTAAGGGTTGCTTCTAGCTGTGCACTGCAAATTTGGCTCTGAGCTGCCTTGCAGCAAATTGAGAGGTGTAATAGTCACGTCATCCATGTATAAATATGCTGGTAACTCAGGGTAAGTAAAGCTTTTCCTAATACTGAAAATGATGAAATGGATACTTCTCATTCTTATATAATGAGGACATGGAACGATATTGGACTATGGTATTAGCAACACCCTTGTAATAGTTATAATATTGAATTTCATACACATTTCTTATAATGTCCTTCTGCGCCGTGTCAGTTCTAGGAAGAATCCAAAAATATTGTATCTACTATTTTGATACAAATGTCTTTAGATTCATGACAGGTCTGACTTGATCTGAGGATAAATGTATCTTTCAGGGAATGGGTCATTTTTTTCGCCTAGCAGCAGCAGGGAAAAAAAACCCAATTTATTGTTGGTAAAATATTTGCACGCTTTGAATTTCAGCTGATGGTGAAGTGAGACTTCTCTCTGTAGAGTGAGGTGCCCAGAGCAGGTATACGTCAGAATCAGCATCCTCCCTGTGGAGATGGCTAAAGGAAGATGTTTTGGGCAGGGCTAAAGTTGTTTTAGAAAACAATTCTGTATTTAATACAAGGATTTGAGACTTTAATGACATGGAACACAACCCCAAAAGTTTTGTTATACTTTGTCGTTGAGATCCTTAGATCTTGTTTAGCATACATACGTGTGTGCATACCTGTGTACAAATATACATATATAGATCCATAAATCTCCACAAAAATATGTGCTTCATAAGAACATCTAACATTTTTATTTTGAAAAGCTTCAGGCAGTGACAAAGTTGGCAAAACTTTACAGTAAATATCCATATACTCACAACTGAAATTCTACTATTAACACTTTAGTATACTTATTTTATCACACGTATCCATCTCTTGTTCCTTCTATCCATCAGAGTGAATTGTAGACATCCCCAAATAATGATTAATGATTAACTAATTATTAAAAATCGTTAATTTGAGTTCAATGGTTGTGTATAATTTTTTGTTATAGACAAGTATTATAATTTATGTAACTACATATCAAATATAACACATATTCTCATGTATCTCACAGATCTGGGCTTTAGATTGTTCACCTAAACTTAAGAATCTCATGGAACAAATATTGTGTCATCTACTTTGCCAATCTTTCTCCCTCTGCACCTATCCTGAAATAATGTTGTATTTCACATTATATTAGTAATAGCACATACTAAATAATATAAAGTATTGTTTGTTTTAGTCATTTTAGTGTTGCTATAAAGGAATACCTGAGGTTGGGTAATTTATAAAGAGAAAAGGTTTATTTGGCTGATGATTCTGATGTCTGGAAAAGTTCAAGTTTGGGCATGGGCATCTGCATCTGCGGAGGGCCTCAGGCTGCTTCTACTCATGGCAGAAGGTGAATGGCGCTGTGCAGAGATCACATGGAGGGAGGGGAAGTGCTGGGCTCTTTTTACCAATCAGCTCTCTGGGGAACAAATAGAGCAACAACTTTCTCACCCTGCCACCTCAATGAAGAGGATTCATATACTCAGAAATCTGCCCCCACGACCCAAATATTTCCCATTAGGCCCTACTTCTAATGGTGGGGACCAAATTTCAACATGAGATTTGCAGGAACAAATATCCAAACTATGTTATAATATACATCATATGTTATAATAGTTATATAATTTTAATGTATAGTTTACTGACACATTTACAAATCTTAAGTGCACACTAGTTGACTTTTGGAAAATGTACACCTCCATTTATCCAAAGAAAGCATTATTTTTACCCCAGAAAGTTTCTTCTGCTTCTTCCCTGTTAATCCCCATCTTTAACACCCTGAGGTAATCACTGTTGTGATTCTTTTCTACCATAGATTAGGCTTGCTGTTCTAGAAATTCGTATGAATGGAATCAAACATATTGTATTCTTTTGTACGGGCTTTTTAAAATTCAGCATTGTTTTTGAGATTCATCCAAATTGGTGTATGCATCAACTGTCTTTTATAAAAACAATACTGTGTTGCATTCAATTGTATGAATTTACCACCATTTGTTTATTCGTTGACATGTAGGCTATTTCCAGATGTGGGGCTACTAAGAATAAAACTGCTTTTAGCATGCTTGTTTTTATTTCTTTTGGGTGAAATTGTTGGGTCATGGAATAGGTGTATGTTTAGTTTTATCAGTAACTGCCAGTCCATTTTGCAAGGTGGTTATTCTATTTAACACTCCATCATCAATATATAAGAATTCCAGTTGCTCCTTATCTTCACCAGCATTTGGCGTTATTGATCTTTTTAATTTTAGCCATTCTTGTGGGCATATAGCACTATCTTATTTGGTTTTACTTTGGATTTTGCTGATCACTGATGATGTTAGGTACTTTTTAATGAACTTACTGGTTACTTCTACATCTTTTCTGAAGTATCTGTTTTAAACTTGCCCATTTACAAAATTGAAATATTTGCCTTATTCTTTAGTAGTAGCAATTCTTGATATATGTCAGATGCAAGCAGTTTGTCAGATAAGGTTTTTCGAATATGTTCTTCATGTCTGTGAATGTCATTCATGTTCTTAGTGGTATCTTTTCATGAGCATGATGTTTTAATTTTGAAGTCTAATTCATTAGTATTTTTCTTTCATGATTATTTGTTTCTATAACTTTAGCAACCTTTGCATACATACTCACATATATGAAAGCTATTCTGTATTTTCTTCTAAAAACTTTATGGTCTTAACCTTTACATTTAGATCTATGGTCCGTCTTGAATGCATTTTTGTGTATGGTGTGAGGAATTGAATGTCATTTTTTTTTTTCCATAAAGACATCCAGCTACTCCAGTTTCATTTGTCAAAAAGGCTATATCTTTTCTCCAATGGATTACTTTGGTGAGTTTTTCAAAACTCAGATAGTTTTTAAATATATGTGTCTATTGCTAGGTTCTCCATTCTTTTCCTTTGATTTGTTTGTTGATCCTTAAGATCCACACTATCCTGAGATTGGAACTTGACAGAATTCCTGAAGTCAGTTAGCTGTAAGCCCTCCAACTTGGATATTCTTTTGCAAGTTTACTTGAGGCTGTCTTAGTCTTCTTTCTGTAAAAATTTTACAATCAATTTGTCAAAATCTATTTAAAAACTCTGTTGAAATTACAAATATGATTCTTTTGAATCTATAGATCATTTTGGGGAAGAACTGATGTCATAACAATATTGAATTTTACAATCTCTGAACATAGAACATCTCTTCATTTCTTTAGGTCATTAATTTTTCTCAACAATGTTTTGTAGTTTAAAATCTAGGGATCTTGTTTCCATTTTCTGTTAAATCTGTTCCTTGATATATCATACTTTTCACTGGTATTGTAATTGGATTTAAAAATTTTTAGTTTTCAATTGTTTTATGTCAGTATATAAAAGATATTACACATATAAATATCAATTAAAGAAAGATGGTTGGTATCTATCTCAACCTTTTATCCTGCAACTTTACTATCACTTATTAGTTTAGTAATTGTTAGAATTTTTTGTACTAATAATCATGTTATATGCAAATAAAAACAATTTTACTTCTCTCTGTCAATCTTTTATCTGTTATTTCTTTTTCTTGGCACTTTACCATGGCTAGGACCCTCATATGTTGAATAGAAGTAAAAAGACTGGGTATTCATTTCTTGGTCTTGTTAGGAAAGAAGTGACTAATATTTTACCTTTAAATATGATATCAGCTGTAGGCTTTTCTTAGATACCCTTTACCAGGCTGAGAAAGTTTTCTTCTATTCCTGGTCTTCTGGGTGTTTTCTAAAATGAAAAAATGATTTTTTTTGGTTAAATACTTTTCTATGTCTATTAAAATGATCATGTAGTTTTAGTTTTTATTCTAGTAAGGGAATGGATTACATTGATTCTCAAATATCAAACCAGCCTTGCAATATTGGGGTTAGCCCTATTTGGTAATAATTGCCAGCTCTGATTTTCTAATTTGGTTAAGTATATTTGCAGCCATTTTCGTGAAAGGTATTGGTCTGCAATTTCCTTTTTCTTTTGTAATATCTTTGCTAGATTTTGGAATGACCTTATCTCACAAGTCGGCAAGTATCCCCTCTTCAATATTTTCAGAAATCAAGTTTATATAAGATTGGTTTAGAATTTACCAGTGAAACCCTCTGAGCCTAAAGTTCTTTATAGAAAGGTTTTGATAACAAATTCATTTTTAAAAATAGTTATAGGGTTGTTCAGATTTTCTGTTTCATTGCATCAATTTTTGAAGGATATATTTTTCAAGGTAATTTTCTATGTCATTGAAGTTTAATATTTGGTGTTATAAGGTTGTTTATGGCAGTATCATTTATTATCTTTTAATGTTTGTGGGATCTGTATGATAACTTCGTTTTCTTTATTGATGTTGATAATTCGTGTCCTTTCTCTTGATCAATCTGGTATATGAATTTTGTTAGTCTTTTCATAAAACCATATTTTGACTTTGTTATATTTTTTCTTTTGAATGATTTCATTAATCTCTGCACTTATTTTCATTATTTCATTTTTCCCACTTACACTGGATTTACTTTTCTCTTCTTTTTATAATTAATAAAGTGGAAACAGCCATTAATTTTAGAACTTTTTTAAAAAATATAGTCGTTTAAAGCTATAAATTGCTTTCTAAACACTCTTTTAGCTGAATTTCCCAAGTTTTGTTATGCCATACTTTAATTTTGAATCACAATCTTCTTTTTGATTTCTTCTTTGATATTTGGATTATTTAGAAGTGTACTATTTAATTTTTACATATATAAGGATTTCCTGATTACCTGCTTGATTTCTAATTATGTTCTGTTATGGTCAGAAAATATTCTCTGTGACATCAAACCTTTTAAATTGATTTAGACTTATTTCATGGACCTGTCATTTTTTTAAAATAAACTGTATGTGCTTGAAAAGAATTTGTATTCTGCAATTGTGCTGTAAATCTCAATTAAAGAAAGATGGTTGATAATCTTCTGATAATCTGGGTAATTATGTTTTATCTAATTATTCTATCAATTGACAGGAGATGAGTGTTAAAATCTTCAATGTTTGTTGTGAAATTGTCTATTTCTTCTTTTACTTCTATTAGTTTTTCCTTCATGCATTTTAAACTTTGTGCTAAGCACATACATATTTATGACTGTGATATCTTGCTAATGAATTGAACTCTTTATCATTACGACAAGTCCCTTTTTATCTCTGTTACTACTTTTTGTCTTGAAGCTTGTTTTATCTGCTATTAATATAGTTACTCCAGCCTTCATATAACTGTTTTCATAGTGTATCATTTTCTCTCTGTATTAGAGTTCCTCAGAGAAATAGAAGCAATAGGTGATAGTTGGATAGATAGGTAGGTAGGTAGATAGATAAAAGAGGATTTAGTATGGAAATTAGCTCAGGTGATTATGGAGGCTGAGAAATCCCACTGGCTGATATCTGCAAGCTGGTGATCCAGGAAAGTGGGGTCGGGGGGGCAGGGGGTGTGTGGTTCAATCTGAGTCTGAGGATATGAGCCTGCGGATGCGGTGTGCTGGCGGAGAGTGGAGATTGGGGAAGGGATCCTGCTGGTGTAAGCCTTGGGCCTGAGAACCTGAAGCTCTGATGTTCAAACGCAGGAGAAGATGGGTGTCCCAGCTCCGGAAGAAAGAGCGAACTTGCCCTTCCTCACTGTTTTATTCTCTTCAGTCCCTCACAGATTGGCTGATGCCTACCTACCATGGGTAGGGCAGATCTTCATTACTTACTGTACTGATTCAAATGCTAATCTCTCCGGAAACACCCTCACAGACACATCCAGCTACCTAAGTATTCCTTAACCCAGACAAGCTGACACATAAACTGGAGTATCACACTCTCCATTGACATTTAACCTATCGTGTTCTTTATTTTTACAGCATGCTTCTTGAGACAGTGTATACTGGCCCTGGCTTTTCTTTGTCTCTCTGACTTTTAATTGAGGTACTTAATCCAACAACCTGAAAAATAATTATAATTATGTCATCATTGATATGTATGTATTTATTTTTGAGACAGGGTCTTGCTCTGCCACTCAGGCTGGAGTGGAGTGGTGTGATCGTGGGTCACTGCAGCCTTGACTTCCTGGGCTGAAGCAATCCTCCCATCTCAGCTTCCTGAGTGGCTGAGACTTCAGGAATGCACCACCATGCCTGGCTAAATTTTGTATTTTTCTGTAGAGACTGGGTTTTGTCATTTTGTTCAGGCTGGTCTTGAAATTCTGGGCTCAAGCGAACCACCAGCCCCAGCCTCCCAAAGTGCTGGAATTACGGGCATAAATCGCCATGCCTGGCTGATAGTTTACTATTTATAGTTTACGTTTTTTTCTTCCTTTGTTTCTTCTTTCTTACCTTTTTATGAACTTTTGAATATTTATTAGAATGCCCTTTTAATTTATCTATGAAGCTTTTTTGATCTCTACCTATTCATGTTTTCTTAAAGTGGTTGTTCTAGGGATCTATCTTCTTAACTTTTCACAATCTACTTAGAAATAGGGTTGTACGCTTTGTGAAATGTAGAATCCTGGTAGCTATATAGGAGGACTATTTACCATTCCCATGCTATTATTTATGCTAGAGTTGTCGTACGAATTACATTTACATACATTGTAAATCTCACTAAATGATGTTATTTTTGCTTTAGTCATATGTATTTTAAAGAAATTAAGAATTATAATAGTCTTCTTATATTTACCTAGATTTTTACCTTTTCTGATGCTCTTCATTCTTTCTTGAAAATCTAAGTTTCCCTCTAGTGTCATTTTACTTTAGTCCAAATAACTTTTTAAATAAATTTTTTTATAGCGTGTTTCCTGTCAACAAATGCTTGGCTTTTATATTCTTTTTAGTGTATTTACTTTACTCTCATCCTCGGAGGATATTTTCACTGGTTTGACTATTTCTTTTCTCACTTTCAAGATGCGATTCCACTTTGATTTTTCTTTGGCTTCATTAGTTTCTGATGAGAAGTCAGTGATCACTCAAATATTGTTCCCCTCTATGTAATGTGTTCTTTTTCCTCTGGCAGGTTTCAAGATTTTCGCTCTGTCTTTAGTTTTCATCAGTTTGTCTCCATATACCTAAGCATGCTTTTATTTGTTTTTAATCCTACCTGGGATACACTGAACTTGAGCATGTAAATTTATATCTTTCATCAAATTGGGACTTTTTTGGCCATTATTTCTTCAAAAATTGTTCTGCCCCATTCCCTCTCTTCAAAAATTATGTAATATGCAGCTATAGTATATTAAACATTTCAATGTTATCCCATTGGTCTTCGAGACTGTCTTATAATTTTTATTATTTTCCTTTTTTTTCCAGATTGGATTGTTTTTACGGCTTCATTTTCAAGTTAATTGACTTTTTCCTCTGTCATTTCCATTCCACTGTTAGACTTATTCAGTGATTGTTGAAAAATAATTTACAACTAAAAACAGTTCTATAATTTCTGTTTGAGTTTTTAAAATGGGTTTCTGTTTTTATCTCACAGCCGAGCCTCCCTGTCTTTCGATCCCACTACAGAAAAATAGGCATGAGAGCATCATTTCTTTGTGGAACTCTGGTTTGTCATCCTGCTGGTGCCGCCGCGTTTATGGGCACCTTCCTACCCATCCATTTTCCTATTCTCTACCGCATACCGTTGATCACAGAGATGCCACTGACATTTATGTTAATGAAAATTAACAACATTCATTAGTGTTATCTGATCTATAACAGACTATGCTCACAGATTCCAATGTTCGTCGTGGGACTGAGGAGCAGATTATACCTAAAGTGTGTGGAGGAGGTGTCGGTGGGGGAGAGCAGAGGAGGAAATCTTATTGTGCATATGCGAGATGGTCATTCTAGCTTTATCTCATAGGCACAATCTTGTTCTGTTTTTCCCTCTTTAATAACCTTCTTTTAAATATTATGTTAATATTATATTTTGTATGTTATGTAAAATAATATTTATCTAATAATATAATCTTTATAATTATATAAAATAATAATATGAAATTTCTTTGATTCGCATCATAATTGGCTGGAATATATTTCCAAATATTTTCTTCTCAAGAATATATCAGGGATACATATTTTTAAAGCCCACACCCCCTTTTAAATTGACATGTAATCTACATGCCATAAAATTCATTCTGTTAAAAAGTGTGCAATTCTGTGGTTTTTGGTGTATTCACAAAGTTGTGAAACTATCACAACTATCTAACACTACGTAATTTCAGAAATTTCTAATACCTCCAAAGACATCCTGTATTTACTTATAGTCAGTTTCCATTTTTCCTTCCCCTTATCTCCTGGCAACCTCTAATCTACTTTCTGTCTTTACAGATTTGCCTCTTCTGAACATTGTACATAAATGGAATCATACAATATTTGTCCTTTTATATGTCTATATTTGAGTTATTTCTATTTTTGGCTATTGTGAATCATGCAGCTATGAACATTTGTGTGTAAGTTTTTGTGTGGACATATGTTTCCATTTCTCTTGGGTATTTACCTAGGAGTGAAGTTGCTGGGTTCTAAGCCCTGTCATAGAAATGGATTCTGTTAGTGTCACACATGAGAGACAATACCACTAATGAAAATATCTTGGAGTTATAACTCTTTCCTTTAAAAACTAAGTAAATATTTATTTGTAATCATTTTTCCCTACATAGGTGTGCACAGAATTTTTTTTTCGTCAATCCAAGTAGCCACAGTAGTGTGGTTTGGGAGGAACAGGACTCACTCTGTGTGTGTGTGTGTATTTTTGACAGAATTTCACTCTTTTGCAATGGCATGATCTTGGCTCACTGCAACCTCTGCATTCTGGGTTTAAGCATTTTCTTAGCCTCCCGAGTAGCTGAGATTACAGGCACCACCATGCCCAGCTAATTTTTGTATTTTATTAGAGGCGGGGTTTCACCACGTTGGCCAGCCTGATCTTGAACTTCTGACCTCAGGTGATCTATCCACCTCGGCCTCCCAAAGTGCTGGGATTACAGGAGTGAGCCACTGCACCCAGCCTCGTGTGTTTTTTTATTGCCTGTCCAGCAGCCTTTGTTTGTATTGTGCTGCGTGTGTATGTGTGTTTGTGTCTGTGTGTTTTCAACTCATTTTCATCAACCTTACTTTTAGTGGAAAAGAAATTCTTTAGTGGAAAGCGTTTTTAGTGAATAGACTTCTAAGATTCTGGCATCAGGCTTTGGAGGCTGTGTGCATTTCATCTTTTCTGTTTTTTTCATAGTTACTTTAGTGGGAAACTGAGAGACACATCTTCGTTGATAAATGTTAGCGAAATCAGATGTTTGAGTTCCTCTTTCCAAAGAGGTTAGCCTATATCTTGGGTCTGACAGGGGACCCATTCTTACAGGGTTAAGAAAGGTCCTAACAAATTGCCAAGAAGCCGAGCCCACACATTCAGAGGAGAGGTGGGACAATGGTGGTAGTATGAAATGTCACAGGATGTTTTGTTTAGCACTTTTCCAGGGCATTTCACTGGGATCTCTTTCAGCTGTAGTTGACCTTAGTTTTAAAAACGCATCAGAAATACACCTCAGTCAACTGTCTTCCCAGAACAGACAATGACACAGCCACACTGTGAATCCGGAAGCATTATGGGAGCGCGGGGGCCCCGAAGAGGGAGGAGGCTGAGACCGTCATGGTGGCCCGAGCCCTGGGAGGAGTGGGCGTTTCACCCTCAGAGCAAGGCCAGGCCTGCGTGTGATGTGATCCGTCTTGGGTCTTAAGAAGTAGAACAGTCTGGTTGTAGGGTGGGCATCGGATTGGCAGGGGCAGGAAAGGATGCTGGGTATCCCTTGGCCATTGTTGATGACAGCAGCAGACACGGAGAAAAATGGGTGGGCAGGTCGATATTTAGACATTCCGGTTAGAAACAGCAGAGTGAAGACATTTATCGCCTTGAAACTGCTAAAAGCAAGAAAAAAAGGTAAAGAAGAAAAACTTACTTTTCATACTCCTAAATCGTGTGATAAAAATATTTGCCAAATACAATACATTTTGAGCGGAATGAATGGAGGTGCACAGAGTGGAACATATGTCTGAAATTTCATGTTGAGCCACATTTTCCAGCAGTAGGTGGCACATGTCTAATGGGCCCAACCCATGCTCCTTTACATGAACTTGTGTGGTCTGGGGTCACAGGGTACTTGCAGGGTTCCGGACATCACTGCATACCACAGAGTGGAAGGGTGTCCGGTGGAGGCAGAAGCTCCAGAGACATCTTTGTAAGGAATAGCTGCCAGGTGTCAACTGCTTTGCAGCTGCTACTCACAGCACACACACACATACATTTACATACATACAGTCTCCACCGTGACACAAGCCCTCGTGACATACGGGGGTGTGATGAGCAGTCATACACACCACTATTACTCATCTAGAGAAGTGATGGAAATAAAATATCAATTAAAATAACAATAAAACTACAGAGTTTCTAGAAAATTACTTGGAAAAGAATGAACCATATCTTCAGGGGGAAAAATTAAAAACAATTCAAGAACATTTTAGAAACATCAGAAAGTGATGGAAATGTAAATTTTCCCCAATTACTTTATACATTCAATTCAGTTTGAATTAAAATCCCGCAGATGTTTGTGAATGCTTAGGAAACAGATCCTGAAATTTATATGAAAGAATAAGGCTCCGCAAAAAGATTAGGTAATTTTGAAAGAGTAGGGCAAAGAGTTGGTGTGCCTCCCATTTTACAAGTCCATACAATGGAATGCATGGTCATCTGTGGGAGCCAACCAGAACCTAGCAAAGCAGAGAAGAAAACTCATGTTTGTCAAGCTCGATGTGTGATAGCAGAGGCAATGTGAGCCATTTGGAGGCATAACTTATTTGTTGATGAGACTTGAAAAATTGGCCCACGACTGTATTTGTAGAAAAACATTAAATCCTTTTAACTTTGGACATAGAGGTGAGCTCCTGGTCAATTCATACTCTAAATGTGAAAAATAAAATTATGAATCAAATAGAAAACGTAGGAGAATATCCTTGTGACTTTTAAGTAGGAATAATTTATTTAAAATTTGCCAAAGTAAAAACCATAAGTGAAAAAAAGGTGGATTTTATTATGTCAGAATTAAATGGTATCATTCTATAAAGGACAACAAAGAAATAATTAATAACTGGGATGATGGACTAGATGAAGATATTTACAATGTTTAATGCTGACAAGAATCAATATCTAGACTATTAGAAGTCAGAAAGGGAAATATAGTAAACCCGATAGAAAATGGACAAAGGATATAAATAGACATTTTTCAGAAGAAGAAAACTGAATGGTGAATAAAGCATGTGAAGAAGTGTTCAGCTTAGTCAATGAGAGATGAAAGTAAAAAACAGTAAGAGACAATTTTGAGTCCACATGGATAGGAAAAATTAGAAAACTGATTCACATTAAGTGCTGGTGAAGATATGGGTAATAGGGAATCTTTGAACACCGTTAGTTGCAGCTTCAACTAGTCACCCAACATCTAAATAATATTAAGAATATATGTTTTTATGACCCAGGAAGCCAAATCCTGGTTACTCCTTCCAAGAAAAATTTTGTACAAGTCCATGAAGAGATATGTACAGAAATGTTTATTGAATTGTAGTTTTATTAACGAATTGGAGGTAAGCTGGGTGGCCATAGGTAGGGGAACTGAGGAATAAACCCTGGGTCTCAAATGTAGGGTATTAGACAGCCACCAGAAATAACAATTTAGGATTTACCTAGAGTCATGGTTAGACATCAGAACACACAGTGAGTGTAAAATAGGAAGAATAGTTCACAATATTATTTATGTAGGTTAAAAATATGCACATAGTAAAATACTATAAATTTAAAAAGATATACGCATGTATTAATAAACATATAGAGAATTTATTAGAAGTGTATATAAATTAAATAGAATAGGCAGCTGTGGAGAAAAGTAATGATAATAAAGGACAAAATATAGAAAATAAAAAAATGAAATACGGGAGACCTTGTGGACATAAAGATTTATGAAGGGAACTAGGAAGCATTATTTTCCAGGTAATGCACCTGGGGTCTCAATAGAGACACAAAGTAACATAAAAACAAAGCAGAACAATTTCAAAGACATAATAAAGAAGGAAAGTTTTTAAAAAATAAAGGAGTGTCCAAGTCTTCAAATTAAAACAGGACCCTGTGTCCCAGAAGAAAAAAGACAAAATAATCTCTACGATATCCTGGTAATGTTACAGGCTAGACAGAGGCAGAACTCCGTGAATCCAAACAAACAAAACACAGAGGGAAAGCCGTGTTGGTCTCAGACTCAGCAGCACCTTTTAATGTGAGGAGATAGTGGAGAAGTGAGAATCTCACATGGCACTTACTTAGTTCAACTCTAATGACGACAGATATTTTCAGTTATTCAAAACTCAGGAAATACTGTCTGCGCCCTTTTGAAGAAACTGATGAAGATATCTAGCCAAAAAAGAGATAAGACGAGAAACAATTGAAAATAAAATCAAGGATAAATGCTCCCTACAGGGATTCTGGTTACGGGATTGGAGATAAGCATCCCAGATCTCCATGATGTAGGGGTAGTAATAGAATGCTGGAGAGCAGGCGTGGGATGGAAGGGCCAGAACAGGAGGCAAAAGGCTTTCTCTCTCTTTCTTTCTTTTTTTTTTTTTTTCAGATGGAGTTTCTCTCTTATTATTCAGGCTTGAGTGCAATGGCATGATCTCGGCTCACCGCAACCTCCGCCTCCTGGGTTCAAGCAATTCTCCTACCTCAGCCTCCCAAGTAGCTGGGACTACAGGCTGTGCCACCACGCCCAGCTAATTTTTGTATTTTTAGTAGAGACGGGGTTTCACCATGTTGACCAGGATGGTCTCAATCTCTTGACCTAGTGATCCACCCGCCTCGGCCTCCCAAAGTGCTGGGATTATAGGCATGAGCCACTGTGCCTGGCCCAGGGCTTTCTTTACACTGCATCGTGAGCACACAGAAGACAATACATAAAGCACATAAATCAAATACAGAGATTTACGTATGTAATTATTTAAAAACCACAAGGACATAAGATAATGGTTTATTGGATTAAATCAGAAAGGGAGGGGCGCAGATGAGGCAGGGGAATCGTAATATACAAACACTAATCTTTCATGGATGAGACTCAGTACAAATAGTCTAACACTGGGAAATCAATAAAGGGAGCTGAAACATGTATTAATGAAAGTTAAGGAGTCGCCACTGGAGAAACTAAAATCCAAGTAAGTGAGCGAGTGTTGTGGAAGAAAAGGAAGTTTTGGTTAGATGGCAGAATTTTAGAAACAGTGATCATAGGAGTGGTGCCAGCTGTTCTGGTCTATAGAATGGGGATCATAGGATATTTAACCTCCTCAAAGCCTATGTGGAAGCGGTGGTTACTTCTAAGGTGTGTCCTTCTGAGTCTGCCTATAAAATGGAACATCCCTGTCGATACTGGGGCTTCTTGGTGTGTAGCAGGCAGAGCAGGTCCCAGTCATCAGAGCAGTTTCTACCTCCAAAGTCTCAAAACATAGTCATATTGGGAGGTGGGTGTTTCAAAGACCAAAGTAACCACATTTTCTTCTGGGAGGTCTGTGGGAGATAACAAGAAAGAAAGCTCTTCTGATGCCGGTAGATTTGGTCATTTCTAATTAATTACGGGATTTCTCAGATAAGCTCTTCTGATAAATAGAATGCCAGACTGATCGGATTTTTCATGGCGTGTTCAGTGAGTCAGGGGAATTAAAATCCCTGCTTGAGATTCTTTTTTAGTTACTTTGCGATTAAGGTTTCCAGATCAAATGCAAGACACCCAGTTAAATTTGAATTTCAGATAAACAAGTAATTTTTAAAGTTTATGTTCTATGTGATATCTGGGGTATACTTATACTAAAAATTATGTTTTTTTCTGAAATTCAAATTTAACTGATGTCTTGTGTTGTTAAATATAGCAACATTATTTGTGATAAATGGGAAGTTGCCTGAGGAAACAAAAAGAAAGGAATCCTCTTCTAGAAAAGTTGTCAGTTAGCAATAATCACAGCTGAGATAAACCTCATTGGCTATAACACGGCCAGTGAGCAAAACAGATCCTCTTTTAGAAACATAAGGTCATATTTCCTTAAGTTGATCAAAATTACCAAGCGATATGGGAACATATTTTCCTGGAACAAAAGAGATTTGAACTACATAAACCTGAAACCTTCCTGTTTGATCTTGAGTACTTTCCGATACCTCCAACTCCTCAGTTGGAAAAGTGACGGAGTGGGTGTTTTTCACAATTTCACAAGTTGACTTTTTCCTCTGCAATGTGAATCCAGTTGCACTTTTAATTTCTGCTCTGCTCTTCGGCCCTTTGGCTGTCTGTTCTCTTTAATCAACAGAATAAGTGGATCAGGCCAGATTCTTTCTTCTCTTTAAGAAAGTGGAATTTCTTTCTTTTTCACCCTCCCTTCCCCACTTCCCTTCCCTTCCCTCCTCTTCCCTCCCCTCCTCTCTTTTTTCTCCTCCCCTCCCCGCCCCTTCCCTTCTTTCTCTCTCTCTCTTTTTTCTTTTTTTGATGGCATCTTGCTCTGTCACCAAAGCTGGAGTGCAATGGCATGATCTCGGCTCACTGCAACCTTCACCTCCCAAGTTCAAGTGATTTGTCCTGCCTCAGCCTCCCAAGTAGCTGGGATTACAGGCACATACCACTATGCCTGGCTAATATTTGTATTTTTAGTAGAGATGGGGTTTCACCACGTTGGCCAGGCCATCCTTCCACCTTGGCCTTCCAAAGTGTTAGGATTACAGGCATGAGCTACCATGCCCAGCGTGGACTCTTCATTTTTTTCTTATGTTAAGTGGGCATGTGTCATCAGGGAAAAGAAGTCACTGTTGAAGCTGAATGGATAGTAGGGATAGTTATGAAAATGCTAGTCTGAAATCCTTCAATGAGAATAAAGTTTGTTGTTTTTTTGTGTGAGAAAGGGAAGTTGAAAGTTTTGGGGGTGAACCTATGTATTTCAACAGCTCCCCTCTTGCCCATGTGGCTTTGCCCCATCACCTGGCTGTGTTGTGACTCTCGGAGCTTTACGTTTTCAAGATTCATGAGATATAATTTGTCTTGAGCTCTTTCAGGAAATTAAATCTTTGGGAAAATAATTAAGTGGAAAATTTCTTCCCCTTCCTCCTGTTTTTACTGAAAAAAAGCAATATGTTCTTCACAATTTATTCTGAGGACAAAATAAAATAATATCTATTAAAACGTATTGTGAATATACAGATTTAAATTGAAGGCAGTTCTGTGAATTTAGTGAGGACATTATAAAGTTTTTGTTAAAATTCTACTACAAATTGTTTCAAACATGAATCAACTCTTCTAAGCCTAGTGTTTTTGTCACATTTTTATTACCCCAAATGAATATTCATTTCATTAATTCATTTTCATTATAAGCAATTGAGATCAAGGTGAATTATAGGGAAATGACTTTACTACTCAGGATTGAAAGCTTTGTTGTATATACAAGCTAGTCTGGGATTAAAAATTCAGGTTTTAATTTTTATCTTAAGGACAAAATTTATCTTATCATACTTGGTAAAGTGTGCTGTTTTCTCTCTAAAGAAAGAGAAAGGAAGACAATTTTTTGGTAGGCAGATTCTGTGTATAAACATGTATCTCTAAACAGTAGGATGTAAATCAAATATTGGCAAGTCAAATTCTATTTATTAAAAAGTCCTTCTCCATTCTGAAGGATGCTGATCCCCAGAGGCATAGCTGACTGACCTGCAGATGTGCAGGGATGAAGAGGATTTAGGTGCCCACGGAAGGTGATGGTACAGTAACTCCTCTGCTAGTTCCACACACCATACACATACATCATGCACACACATGCCACACACAGAGCCCCCACCACACAATTGTACTCCACACACACCACACACTCGTTCCACAAACCTACCCTTACACACAAACACACCACCCCACACCATGCACACACATGCCACACACACCTTCCACACAAACCCCATCCACCACACACACTCCACATACCGTGCACACCACATATACACTCCACACATCCCCCACATCCCCTACACACTACACATACCACACATTCTACAAAGAGAGCCCCACCTACCCCATATACTCCAGACATCACACCACACATACCACACACCACACCATATGCAATCCCACACACTCTCCACATACCCCACACAACACACTACACACACATCACATACACCACACACACACCCACACCATGTGCCACACACACCACACACATGCATACCACATGCACACAACACACACTCATCATATACATCATACATTGTGTACACACAAACACACATGCCATACCCACCACACACACCCACCACACACATCCACCATACACACACACCATGCATTCACATACCACACACAGAGTCTCCACCACACAGAAACACTCCACACACCACACATTCATTCCACATAAACACCCTTGTACACAAACACATCCGCTACACACCATACACACACACACCACAAACATTCCACACACACCCCTACCCCGACACCACCCACACACCACAACACAGACACCACATACCATGCACACACATGCCACACACACGCCATGCACACACACTCCACACACACCCACAACCACACACATTCCACACAAACACACCTTCACACACCCACCACACATATGCCACACACATACACTACACACACACCACACACACACACATTCCACACAAACCTCATCTGCCACACAGACTCCACACACCAGGCACACCACATACACATTCCACACAACCCTCCTACACGCCACACACCACACGTTCCACACACAGATCTGCCACCTTACCCACGCACTCCACACATACACCAGACACACACACCATACCACATACAACCCCCTACACACTCCACACAACACACACCCCACCCCACAACACACACCCCACCCCACACAACACACACACAATACACACACCTCACCCACTACACACACACCACACCCCCCACACCATGTGCCACACACACCACACACATGCATACCACATGCACACACCACACGCACACACCACACTCACACAGTGCACACTCACCATACACATCACACACCATACACACACAAATACACATGCCACACACACCACACACACACACACCATGCACACACACACCATGCACTCACATGCCATACACAGAGCCTCCACCACACAGGAAACACTCCACACACACCACACACTCACTCCACATAAACACCCTCATACACAAACACATCCACTACACACCATGCACACATGAGACAAACATCACACACACCCCTGAAAAATTGTATTCAAAAGCACTCATACTACATATCCTGTAGGTCCTTGGTTTAAACCAACAGCATCAGATCAGCACTGCGTGGGTAGTCACACGGAACTAATGACGATCCAGTTATTTTGTGACACCCACAACCCTCTCCTTCCCCAGAAACACCCCAGCATGAACCCACATAGGGCTTTTTTCCTAATAAACTAGATAGGCACAAAGAACATCACGTCCCCCTCAGATTCGATGATTAGCTTTGGAAAATGGTGGTTGTCTGTAAGGTGGAAATCCAGTTCTTCTCTTTGGGAGGCAACAGTGGAGGTTTTAGTTTTGAAGTGAGGTTCCTCATTATACGAATAGTAACTCTGTTTTACATTTTATACTTGGAGGAAGAGAATTTCTGAATCAGTGTCGGAATCACTACACAAACCTATTATCTGAGGAACAGTGGGTGGAGGGAGTAGTGGAAGACGATGGAGAGATGTACATTATTTTTTAAAATGGAGACGCATTATAATTTACTTAACACTTTTACTCATAAACATCAGGATATGGAGACTCTCAGGGTCTCATAAACTTGAGTCATAGTAAATTAGTAAAACCCTGAAAGATTTTTAAAGAGAAAGTTTAGGGCAGAGGCTGCCAGATAACATCCAGGCTGCTTACCTGCTCTGAATGCCCCTGAAACAAGTTTTGGCATAAAAGAGAGGTGTCCTTTATTTTACACTAAAATTTTATCTCCATGGAATTATTTCCCCCCAAATATTTCTTTTCTCTTTCAGGAAGAGAAATGGGCAGCGCTATGCTTAAGCTATTTGTTTTGGAATAAATAAAACACATTTTCACTGGACTGTTAAATTATAACTTTAAGTGGAAGTAGATTTACTAGGTCAGTGGCTATAGATTGATTCCATATATCCAGGGACTCTGTTTCTTGTTTAAAGAGGATGAAGAGGTGGGCCTAGGACCAAGCTTTGCTAACCTTGCCTCCTCTGTTGTTCTTCCCCGAAAGGCAAAATGACACAGAATGTTTTTGCACCTGGGATTAATTTTTAGTTGAAATCCAGTTCTGAAATAAACAAGAGGGGCAGTTTGCTTTCACTCTGGAAAATTTGGTGAAGGTTAAGTTATCAGTGATTCAAGCCAAGCCATATTATACATGGTGATTCAATTGACAGAAATGGTCTCCATTAAAATTTTTTCTGTGGGCTGCTAATTGCTATTTTCAGCCTACAATTTCTTGCAGATGATTTGTTTGAAGCCATGATTGTGGCTTCTGCTAAACCCTTTGAAATTCAGCCTTTTAATCCTATGCTTTACAAATTGTTTTAAAAGTACTGATCTAATTAAGCAAATTGATGCAAATATCTCTTGCCAAGACCAAATTCTTCTTGTTTAATGGACACTCTTTGTTCACATCATAACTTTAATTAAAATCATGGATTCTGACATGCACAGTCAAATGCACCTCAATCATCTTCAGCATCAATGTCTGTGAAATTGGCGCATGTCTAGGTTTCATGGCACAGCAATGCCCTGGACTTTTCAGCTTAAAAATATTATTAACAATGTAGTTTTTCTTCTTCTTTTTTTATTTGTTGAGTCACTGAAGTGCTTTTGTCTTTATGGTCAAAGGTGGTCTGATGACTTATAGTTAATGGTTAGAATAATACGTTCAGAAATTATTGCAACTGTATCCTTTATATCCATCCAATTTATTTTCATTTTAGATGTTGTGTTTTCACCTCGAGTTCTGTAAGTCTTTTTGTATCTTTTCTTTTCTCACTAAAGCTCACATTTCCTTCTAGATCTTAAGCATAATAAACACATTTATAATAGTTACTTCAACATCCTAGATGTTAAATGATGAAGATAATTTTCCTACTTCCTTTATACTTGGATCGTATTTTCCTGTTTCTTTTATACCTGGTAAATTTTGGTTGGATGTTGGCCATTTTTGGCCATTGTGAATGAAATTGGATACTGGATTTTGTTATATTTCTTTAAATAGTCTTGCACTTCATTCTGGAATGCAGTTACTTATAACCAATGAAATTCTTTCTAGATTTGCTTGTAAGTTTGTTCAAAAGAGTCTAGAAGTCTTTTTTTCTAGGGTTAATTTAGTCCCATTCTTAAGGCAATCCTTTCTGAGGATTCTGCTCAGATTGTAAGATGTCTTTTTCCTCTGGCTGGTGTGAATACAAACTGTTCCCAGCCTCCTGCTTTCTGGTTGTTTGTTCCCCTGCCTTGGGTAACTCCCCTTTGTACAGAGATCAATACTCATATGAGGACTTGGGGGTAGTGTAATTAACATCTGCAAATCTGAGGAGCTTTCTTCACGCACGTTCTTATTTCTGGTGCTGCTTTGTGAATTCCAGCTACCTCGTCCTTCCAGACTGATTTCTGTATTCTCAACTAAGCCAAACTGTCAGGCTGCTGCCACAGGCTCAGGCAGTACTTCTCATTTGTGTTCATTCTCTCAGAGGTTCTAGCCTTGCACATCTATCGTCCACTGTCTGCATTGTTGTTGTTTTTTGTGTTTTGTGTGGTTTTCTAGTTTAAGGTGGACGGGAAAATCTGATTCTGCCTCCAGAAAAGGAGGTTACAGTGGCCCTCCCATCATCAGTGGGGGATAGTCCCAAGATTCCTTGTGGATGCCCGAAACCTCAAGTAACACCAACACACACACACACACACACCTACACCCCCACACGGTCATGCATTGCCTAATAATGGGGATACACTCTGAAGAATGCGCCATTAGCTGATACTGTCATTGTGCAAACATCACAGAGGACACTTACACAACCTAGGTAGTAATGCATATTGCACGCCTAGGCTTTGCAGTATAACCTATTCCTCCTGGGCTACATGCCTGCACAGCATGTTACTGTACTGAACACTGTAGGCAATTGTAACACCATGACAAATATTTGTCTGTCTAAACATATTGAAACAGAAAGGTATAGTAAAAACACAGTACAAAAGATAAAAAAAATGGTACCCCTGTTATTCCCCCTTACCGTGAATGGAGGTTGCAAGGCTAAAAGTTGCTCTGGGTGAGTCGGTGAGTGAGTGGGGAGTCCGTGTGAAGGCCTAGGACATTACGGTACTCTACTGCAGGCTTTGTAAGCACTGGGCACCTGGGATACACTAAATTTATTTAAAAATTTATTTCTTCAGTAATAAATTAACCTTAGTTGACAGTTAACTTTTTTACTTTGTGAACTTCTAAACTTGTAACACTGAGCTTACAACACAAACACATCCAGGTCCCACATAAATATTTTCTTTCCTTATTTCCTTCTATAAGCTTTCTTCTATTTTTAAAATTTTTAATTTTTATTTTGCTGTTTAAACTTTGTTAAAAACAAAGATACAAACACACACATCAGCCTAGGCCTATGCAAGGCTAAGATTGCCAAGGTCACTGTCTTCCACTTCCACAGCCTGTCCCACTGGAAGCTCTTCAGGGACAATCACACACGTGGGGCTGCCATCTCCTAGGATACCAATGCCTTCTGGATACCTCCTGAAGGACCTGCCTGAGGCTATGTTGCAGTTAACCTTAAAGAAATAATTAGAAGAGGTACACTCTTAAATAATGATAAAAGTATGTGGTACACATGCCAACCAGCAACGTGGTCATTTATTATCATTATCACATATTCTGTACTGTACATAACTCTGTGCTATACTTTTATATGACTAGCAGTGCAGTGGGTTTGTGCACACCAGAATCACCACAAACACGTGAGTAATACGTTATACTGCGGCATTAGGACAGCTATGACGTCATTAGGTGATAGGAAGCTTTCAGCTCCAGTATAATCTTATGGCACCACCATAGTATATGTGATTCATCATTGACCGAAATGCTGTTGTGTGGCGTGTGACCGTATTGTTTTTTCTATGTATAATACCTAAGATGAAGTTTAATTTATAAATTAGGCGTAGTCATAGATTAGCAATGATAACTAATAGAACAATTAGCATACTGTAATAACAGTTATGTGGATGTGATCTCTCTCAAAATATCTTAAGGTCCTGTACTCACCTATTTTCAGACTGCAGTTGACCCCAGGAAATTGAAACTGTAGAAAGCAAAACCTCAGATGAGAAGGGACTATTGTATCTCCTTTGTGTCTGACAATGTGCTCCACATAGTAAGGGGATGTGCTAGGAAACAATTTAACAAATTATTTCACTGCGCACGTGCTAAGGGCAGGCACCAAGTTAAACGCTCTGAGGAATTAGCGAAGAATCAAGAGTTGTGTTACTCCTCTAACCATGCACTCAAACAAACAGGAGCAGAATGTGTTTTGTGCCATTAAAGAGAGATGAACAGCATATTCTAGGGTGAGGGTGAAGAAAATAGGCTGGTAGGAATAATGAGAGCAGAGCATGAACACATAAGGCAACGGAAACCGATGAAAAAGAGAAATGTGTGTTGAGGTCTGGGGAGCCAGCGAGAGGCAGGGAGAGGCCATGGCAGGTGAGGTCGAGCGGGGGTCAGTAAAGCGCCATGGTGGTTAGGGGCTTCACTAAAGCTGAGTGTGGCCTCTTTAATTCATATTATGACATTCTGTGGTCAAGGGAGCCATTCTGTTTAATTTTAGTGCCTTCTATCCATAATCATGATAACAACTTATGTATTGTAAAAAATTCTGTTTTGGAATTTCTGGTAAGCTAAATAATGGTCCCCCAAATATGTCCATGCCCTAATCTCCAGAACTGTGAATATCAGTCTCTATGGTGTGAGGCACGTTGCAGACATGAATAAGTGAAGGCTCTTGTGATAGGCAGATTGTCCAGGTGGGCCTGGTGTCATCACAAGGGTTCTTATAGGCGGTGGCAAGAACCCCCAGAGATAGACTAGAAGGGAATGTGAAGATGGAAGCAGAGACCGGGTGATGTGCTTTAAAGATGGAAAAGCGGGGCCACCAGCTTGGAATGCAGGTGCTACTAGAAGCTGAAAAAGGCAAGGAAACCAATGATTCCCTCAGGACCTCCAGAAGGAACCAGTCCCGGGACCTTGACTGTCTCAGTGAAACTGCATTTGGAGTTCTGACCTTTCGAGCTGTCAGAGAATGAAAATGTGTTGCTTTAAACCACTAAATGTGTGGTAATTTGTTACAGCAGAAATAGGAAATGAATACAGAATTTTATATTCAAAATAACGAATTAGAGTGTCTCCTGGGTAACATTTTTTGTACTATCTAAATGGAAACAGAAGAAAAGAAAATGGGAAAAAAAACATACTGAGTTGCTTATACTGTGAGTTTCTGCACAGGATGTATTATTAGGCACATAAAAAGGTAAAGGGGTTACTGGTAAATGTTTTTCATTCTAATCTCTGTGAATCTGAGCACTGTTTAAAATCGAGATACAATTTTCTGATCCTTTAAAATCAATAATCATCATTACCCTAGATAATGATGCAGGGTAGCAAGGATACACTTAAGAAATAATACTTGGGGACCATTCTGAGTGCCTACCAGGATTACATTATTTCATCATCACAGCGACACTGTTGTTGGGTACTGTATTGCTATTTTCCTCATTTTTCTGGCATAGGTAGAAAAGTGAATTCCTCTTCTGTGGTCACACAGATGAGATGTATTAGAGCTGCTGTTTGCCCCTCAGCCTCCTGCTTCAAGAGGCCCAAAAGGCAGTCAGAAGTTTGTTTAGTGGTAATGCAATTTGTTTATTAGTCTCATAGGACAAGCTTTACATGAAGATGAATAATCTTATAATCTTGGGTAACCCTGCTGGGACCAGAGGGTTTTTTTTCTTCCCTTTCTTCCTCACGTAGAAATAGGCAAATCCTTCTTCTGAAATGGTGGGGGACCTTTTTTAAGCACTGTGGCTATGCATCATGAGGTTACGTTGTTAGGACCAAGTTGATTTATTACTTGAATTAAAAGAAGATTCAAGTCAGATGGACGGCTAGTTCTATGAGACATACTACGTAAAACCAGGTGGAGGGAAGACACAACAATACCCAATTCTACCGTCTTGTTAGACAAGAGCTTCTCTTGTCTATGAGAGCTCTCTTGTTATGAGCTTCTCTACCCAGATGGTTAGACAACCATTCAGATGAGTGTTACCCAGTAGAAATACAATGTGAACCACATGTACAAGCAACATAAGTGATTGAAAATTTTTAGTGGCCACATTAAAAAAAGGAAAAATTAGCTGGCATGGTAGCTCACACCTATAATCCCAACTACTCAGGAGGCTGAGGTGGGAGCATCGCTGGAGCCCAGGAATTCAAGGCAGCTGTGAGCTATGATCCTGCCACTGCACTCCAGCCTGGTGACACAGTGAGACCTGGTCTAAAAAGAAAAAAAAAGGAAAAGGTAGTCGTAAACATTATTTAACTCAATATAACCAATTGATAAGATATTTTACCTTCTTTATTTGGTCATACCACATCTTTGAAATCCAGTGTGTATTTTTCGCTTACAGCAGATTTGAATTGATTGACATCCAAAGTGCTCAGTGGCCAGCCCAGTGTGCTAGGAGCCCCCATATGGGACCCTGCGGATATACTGTTTCTATATGGAGCTCATCCTATATCCCAATATCTGCTGACACCCTGGAATTAAGGAGAACTGGAAATTCTCTTGCGTTTGTGGGCTACCAAGGAAGGTTCTGTAGGAAATAATATTGAGTTCCCAGTATGCACTCTGCAGTGCCCCGTATCCCACCCAGGGACTGTGTATTTTGGCCATCAGAGGAAAGAGTCCTTTAGTTTCTAGTGCCCTGGTTCTGGTGGGTAAAATCAACTCCTCTTACCACCTAGGCAGACATACCTACACATGCAGCTAGGATTCTAGCAATACGTTGTCACCTGGTTCAACCTTGGAGAGAAGTGGAGTGGTGTATTTTCTAAGATTTCAAGTTTATTTTTATGTTGAGCATGTCATAGTCATTGAACTTGACCACTGCAGCAGCAGAAATGGCAGTGTGTGTGTGCGCACGTGTGTTCGTGCATAACACAAAAGCGAAAAATGCTGTTTCTAGCCAGGGTTTCTGAGAGAGCATCTTGGAGCAGCTGTAGATGAAGCAGCACTCTAACAGGATAGGACAGAATGCCCCTCTGACCCACATCCCTCTGCAGACCGTTTTGCTCTGTGAGCCTGCTTCATTTATTTCCTATTGAGGTTGTCTCATTCCAGTCAGCTTGTTCATCAAATTTTGTGTTAAGAGAATTATGTTTTTATGCTGAGGAAATAACACATCTTTAAATTTACTTTTACAAGTAGCTTTTTGATATTTCTTTCACCAGTTTGGCATTGAGCAGTCTCATAGAACATGGATCCTATGGAAGAATATGAGAAAAACAAAATACAGTGTTTGCATTTAAGTTTACTGTCTATCTAAAGGTGGAAAGGTAAGGATTTTTTTATTTTTTGAGATGGAGTCTCACTCTGTCGCCCAGTCCAGAGTGCAGTGGTGTGATCTTGGCTCACAGCAACCTCCACCTCCTGGATTCAAGCAATTCTCCTGCCTCAGCCTCCTGAGTAGCTGGGACTGCAGGCGTGCACCACCACGCCCAGCTAATTTTTTGTATTTTTACTAGATATGGTGTTTTGCCATATTGGCCAGGCTGGTCTCAAACTCCTGACTTTGTGATCCACCCACCTCAGCCTCCCAAAGTGCTGGGATTACAGGCATGAGCCACTGCGCCTGTCCAAAAGTCAGGATTTTTAAAAGCAACTCTTGCTGTAGTTGAAATAAATGAGATTACAAGTGGTTTTCTAGTTAGTCCTGATGCAAAGAACATTTCTGATTAAAGACCCCGAAGATCCTAAGTAAGGAGTGGTGTCACAGGATCAGCAATGAAAACATTTCATAGCTTATGCCAAAAGGGGTAAATTCTACACAGCACACAATGGAACACCCAGAAGACATGGACTCAATGGGAGAAATCTAAATATATTAAAAAGGGCATTTAAAAGTCGTGGTGAAGAGACTGTTTATTCAATGACTCTCTAGATACTTGGGGAAAACAAATATTGATATCTACCTTTATATCAAAATAAATTCTTGCTCAACACAAAATTTTTATTTGATAGGCAAAGAAACAGACATGGGATGATCGCTCCTAATGTGTTTGGGGAATAAAATGTAAATTAATTAGGCTGTGCATCGGGTTCAGGTTGGCACAGCAGATAGGGGCCCATTTCTAAAGAATCTTGAATGCTGGGCTTGAGAGCTGAGACTTGGCAGGGTGTGGCAGTGGGGAGATTCGCATGGAATCATCCTGGGTAGAATTGCCATCTAGGAGGATGCTCCTTCTTTTCACATGCTAGCCTGGTGTATTACACTCTTTTCTGTTAGTTGGTTTGTTTTTGTATTTTGAGATGGAGTCTTGCTCTGTTGCCCAGACTGGAGTGCAGTGGCGCGATCTCGGCTCACTGCAACCTTCCCGTCCTGGGTTCAAGCAATTCTCCTGCCTCAGCCTTCCAAGTAGCTGGGATTACAGGCATCCACCACCACAGCTGGCTAATTTTTGCATTTTTAATAGAGATGGGGTTTCTCCATGTTGGCCAGGCTGGTCTCGAACTCCTGACCTCAGGTGATCCACCCACCTCAGCCTCCCAAAATGTTGGGATTACAGGTGTGAGCCACTGTGCCCGGTGTATTACATTCTTATAGGTATTATGAAGCTCCTAAGCACACTGTGATTTTAAGAGTTTTTAGCTCTTCTAGGAGAGCCTTTCATTTGTCTATGTAGCATATCAAGTGGATGAAACCTGCCTAATGGAATGCCATAAAAATAAAATGCTTGTTGGCGTTGTTTGTAGTTTTCTAAAGATCAGACATGGTGCTTGAGTTTTTCTCAGTAGTCTACCAGTTCCTGAAGAAGTCTCTCCATTTATTCATCTTTATATTTACCCTGCTTGTCACAATGCCTGGCACATTCAACAAATAGTTATAATCGCCTACTGTGTCCAAACACACATGTAGGCAATGAGAAAACACTGATTAGTATTTATTTTCCCCAAGTATCAAGGTCCAGCGCAGTCCCTGTCCTTCACACAGCCTGTGGCAGACCAGCGACTCCGTGAGGATAACCCCTGGATGGAAAGTCTCGTCAGCGCCACGGGAACAAGGGCAGGAGGACTGATTTTGGTCCAGGGTGAGGATCAGGGAAGAGTTCCCACAGGAAGCGTCCTTTATTCTGTGTGCCAGTCATGAGGCTCCTGATGCTCCAATGCTGTCCTCAAGGATCTGGGAAGCTGGGGAAGGAAATGGCAAGCCACCTTGGTCCTCAGACAGACGATCCCTGTGAGTGTCAGCCAATAGCGGGGCCTGTAGGGAGGCTGGCCGGCAGGATGGGAAGCAGGGTCTTGGGCCACCCTGTCACCATGCCCTGGTGATGGCTGTTAACATCTTTCTTTTCTGGGCACTCCTGAAATCACCCTCCCGCGTCCCCTAAGAGGTGAAGCATGCCCCCTCCTCAGGTTTTCACTCTGCTCTGCGGGTTCCTCCCTTTCCAAGGAAGCACCGAGCCCCATGCAGGGCCCCATCAGAGCTTCCAACCCAACGCCGAGGCTTTGTTTCTCCAGCCCTGGGCAGGGAAGCTGCTTTCCACACGTCTGATCTCTGGGCTATTGCAGCTGTTCACACTTTTACTCCTCTAAAACCTGTGAAACTAGTTCCCTCTATTAAATTCCTTCTGCTGAAACATCTAGCGTGTTTTTGATTTGGGGATTAGAGGCACAATCTTTCAGGATGAAGAGTTAGCTGTGTTACTAGTGGGGTTTCTGGAAAGGGAGAAAAATATTTTAACATGAGTTAGTGGCTTGGTCCATTTGCATTTTTGAGGAATCATTCTGGCATGACAGGTAGGTGAGGTGTTGAGAGGAGGTTGGAAAGCAGTTACCAGCTTCTACCCAGCTGAGGGGAAGGCCTTGGGTTGCTCCTAAATACTTACTGTTTCTCCACAGCTCAAATCTATTAGTCACTCTCCCCAAAAATCTCTTTTTCAACAATCCTGACTTAGTCAGTTTGAGGTCCATCGCAGCACCAGGGCTTCTTGTGCATATCCAGCCCTGGCCCCGGGCCAGAGGTCCTCACACTTACGCTGCATCATGGATGGCTGGGCTGACTCAGGGATACTGACTCTGCCGTTCTGGGTGAGGCCTCGAAATTTGCATTTCTGGAGGGTTTCAGGTGCTGCTGA
The DNA here is from genome assembly GCA_963573385.1 of Cacajao melanocephalus. Classification (NCBI taxonomy): domain Eukaryota; kingdom Metazoa; phylum Chordata; class Mammalia; order Primates; family Pitheciidae; genus Cacajao; species Cacajao melanocephalus. The sequence goes on from CAUYLG010032933.1 coordinate 58,071, forward strand.
TGCACCTGGTCCAGAGGCTGCACTCTGAGAGGCACAGGCCTAGGCAGGTATCACCCTGTGGGCCACAGTAGCCTTCTGCCTGGTCCCCTCCTTCCACTTTGATCTTCCCACACCCCATTGTCCACGAACTTGACAGGGAGATTTACAAAAAAGCAAATTGGATCATACAAACCTCTTTTTCCCTTACGTTTCCTTGCTTCAGACTCTCCAGTACCCTCCAATGCAGTTAGAGTAAGATCCAAAGCCCGTAACCCACCTACAAAAGTCCTCTGTGATTCAGCCCTTGCCTGCCACTGCTCTCCCACCCCGCTGGCCTGCCTTCCAGGCTGCGCCTGCTGCAGGTTTTCCCCGGCTTCCGCCTTGCCCACTCTGTCTGTGATGTCCTTCCCCTGCCATTCCCATGGCTGGCTTCTTCTTATCACCCAGGGCTCAGCTCAAATGCTGCCTCTGAGCCTCCCCACCCCCAGAAGTGATTCTGTCTCGTGAGCTGAATTTTATTATCTTTATAGCACTTCCCTCTTTTTGGCATGTGGTTGCTAGGTTACCTGTGCCTCCCTCACAGGACTTAAGCTACATAAAAACAGAGATGGGCCAGGCGTGGTGGCTCACGCCTGTAATCTCAGCACTTTGGGAGGCTGAGGCGGGTGGATCACGAGGTCAAGAGATCAAGACCATCCTGGCCAACATGGTGACACCCCATCTCTACTAAAATACAAAAATTAGCTGGGTGTGGTGGTGTGCACCTGTAATTCCAGCTACTCGGGAGGCTGAGACAGGAGAATTGCTTGAACCCGGGAGGCGGAGGTTGCGGTTAGCCGAGATTGAGCAAGACTCTGCCTCAAAAAAAAAAAAAAAAACAACAGAGAGACAGTCTCTCTGTGACGGGCCACTGTGTCTGCAGCACCTGCCAGGAGGCCTGGAGTGTTGCAGGCTTAAAAAAATATTAGTGGAATGAACAAACCAATACACTATTGTAAGAACAAAATCCAAGGAAAAGAGACAAGCAAACATGTATGTATTTTGAGGGCGACCAATCTTCCTGGGCTGCCTGGGACTGAGAGGATTTCCAGGCTGTGAGGATTTCAGAGCTGAAACCGGACAGTCCTGGGCAATAGAGACGAGGTAGGCATCCTGGCTCCCACCTGTGTGCACTGGAGACCTTCCAGCACTCTTGTGCTGAGTATTCATTCCTTGTTCTCTTTGTTATATCATAGCACTACCTTATTTAGTTCCTTCAACTTCTTTAATTTTGAAGATAACTAAGCATTCTATAGCCAGGAAGCAACTTCACAAGTCATCCTGGTATTGCTTTCCGGTAAGACCAAGGATTCATTCTAGATTTCTTTAGTTATCTCCTCCTATTTGATATTGTTCCTTTTAAAAAAAAAAAAAGCTTAGGTTGAAATTTAAACCCTTGTGCTCTAGCTTGAGGACATTTCAGGTTAGACTTTTCACAAGGTAAGATCAAAATAAGCAACATGATTCCAAGGAAGAGAAAAATCCAGTGGGTGTTGAATGTCAGAAAAAGATCTGGGGAGCAAAGTGGACCAGCAGGCCAGTTTAGTAGACCCCACCCAATTCAAAACACAATAAGTGAATAAATTGTGTCGTGATACTCATAACTGTGATGGGGAAAGATAACATGTTCCCATTCAGGTGATGGTACATCTGCTGGCCCGTAAGTGATATTTGATTTTGACAGGATGCTCTTTCCTGCCCTCCTGTCCCAAGAGTCGGCAGTCCCCTGTCAACTGCCAGCACTGCTGTCACTGAGTTCCTGTCTTTTTCTTTTTAGACTGTAAGCAGAGGAGAGGATTATGGGCTTAGTCCAGGGCCTGGCAAAAAGGAGACTTTGGATTGGTAAATAAATAACTAGATAAGTAAATAACAAGGTACACACCATAAAACACAACAGCAGTTCTTTCCAAAGTCACCTCGCAGGGATTGCAGCCTCTGTCAGCCAGATTCCATAGCTAGATCCCAGATTTGTATTGTTTATATAAAATAGCATAAGTGAGACAAATGACCCGGGGTCTTCTCTTCCAGAAATCTTGAATTATTAAAAATATTTTCGGCTTGGCGTGGTGGCTCACGCCTATAATCCCAGCATTTTCAGAGGATGTGGTTGGTGGATCACTTGAGGTCAGGAGTTCGAGACCAGCCTGGCCAACATGGTGAAACTCTGTCTCTACTAAAAAGACAAAAATTGGTACACACCTGTAGCCCCAGCTACTTGGGATGCTGCGGCAGGAGAACTGTACGAACCCCAGAGGTAGAGGTTGCAGTGAGCCAAGATTGTGCCATTGCACTTCAGCCTGGGCAACCGAGTTAGACTCTGTCTCAGAAAAAAAAAAAAAAAAATATATATATATATATATGTATATACACACATTTATATATATTTTTTTCTGTGCTTTACTTCAAAGCAGTTCTTGCAGTGTTCAAATGCTCTGTGTTAGTGCCAAGTGACAATTCCTCACATTTTGAATAATTTTATCATTTTTGAAATAAATACAATTATCACTCTGTTTTGATGTAAACAGGGCACTCAGGTCCCATTAGAGAGTACAATGCATTTTGCATGAGATGTCCGTTATGTGCCTAATCTCCACTTTGGCTTGTGGAATCATTAAAACATTATATATGTATATATAATATGTATATGTAATGTTTTAATGATTCCACAAGCCAAATATATATATATATGTATGTGTGTGTGTATATATATATGTGTGTGTGTGTGTGTATATATATATATATGTATGTGTGTATATATATATACACACACACACACACACATATTTTTTTACAAGGATGAGTTAAGGGAAGTGCGTTTAAAAAATCATTCTCAATAAACAAAGGCATTTTTAAAATAATTCAATCAACTTCAGAGAGGTCTAGCATATCAAATACAAAACTCACAATTAATGCCTATTGTTCAAGTAGCCTGAAATGATCAGAGGTCCCCAAGAGGGAGATATTTGAAGTGGCCACATTTGGTATCAGGTGTTTGAGTAAAGAGTGTTATTTGTCTTGGGATGTAATTGGGGTCAGCTACACAATAAAGAGGTTTAAACTTTATGCCTGAGCTATTATTAATGGGCCAGCCCCAGACACCTTCATCAAACTCTGGCTCCGTTACCATCACTAACAATTGTTCTCTCACTGGGTGTTATCAATAAGATTATAACTGTTGTCGGAATCTGTTAGCCAAAAATTACTGACTCAGCATTTGAAGTTCAACAGCTGTAGGGTTTGTGTCATGCAGCAGGACTCTTCTTGATACAATGCATGTGTCCTGTGTGTGTAAGGGAGTTAAAGTACTATTAAATGTATGTATGTTAAATTATGTACATACACACTTTTTTTACTGGATTTCTAAGGAATTGTTTGCCATATTTGAAGGCACAGATCACTTTATCAATGGAAATTATGTGAATTGCTCCCATCCTCTTTTAAAAACGTACAATGTAAAGGAAGGAACTAGATAATTTAAAGTCAAGAAGCCATAAATAACATTATAGCATTAAAATGTATTACTTTTCTGTCCATGAATATATGACATTACAAATTATATAAATATGGGGACTAATGATTGGAGATTTAAAACTGAAAAATTATAAAATCTGAGAGTACTCTTGAAGAAAACAATGTATAGTTTTATCTTTTTTCAATCACCCCTTTTTTGACATTTCACCATTTTTAGTACTCTAACATAATATGGAAATCCTGAATGTATTTATTACATATCAGTTTAGTGTATGAAATATAATTGAAATGATATAGTCTTTTATTGTATGGATCATTAAAAAATTTGCTTAAAATCTTATGGTTCTTGTATTTATTCCTGTTATGGGAAACTCTCTTTCTGGCTAAGATTATTTTAATGGCTCTCACTTTAAACTAAATCTTCACCATCTGTTCTTCCTTTTATCCTAAATACTAAAAGAAATTAATTTAAATGCATCATAAAAGAGCTATTTTGTGTTTTTAAAATTCCTGTGTCTTGACTCTCAATTTAAATGTACGTTGGCGATCTCCAAAAACATCTGGAGTAAAACAGCTGTCCTTTGACATCTGACTTGGAATATTTCCCAGGGAAGACAAGAAACCATTCTAAAATGGATGTAATTACAGACTCAAATGTATGTCCCCTCTTCGCTTGCCCTGACTAAAGTGTACCATTGCTACTCAGCTAATAAAGGACCAGCAGCTCTAATACAGTGCTGCTGTGGTTTTATAAGCAAACTGAGTTTTTATACTCAGGTAAAGTTTTCTTTTCCTCAGTATTTTATAAAATATTAGCGCTTAAACGTTTTATTGATTGATTGCATTTTCTCTTTAGCCAAACCTCAGGAAACACCATTTCTCAAGTGTAGGGAATAGTGTTGACAGAGGCTGATTTCGGTCACGTTCAGAGCGATGTTTCAAATGCCTGAGAAGTAACAAGAGAAGGGACCCAGGAACCCGTGCAACCCCACATCTTAGTACTTGGCAGCGTTAGAAAGCAGTCAGCAGTGGCTCATTGTGAAAACTGAAAGATGTTTTCGAGGAAGGGTCAGCTAGAACTCAGCCGGTGCCATCATTCCTGCCACGTGTACTTTCTGATTTTTTTTCTTCCTTTCTGTGCATGTAATCACAACCTAAGATAGGCTGCAAATGACATCCAATATGATGTCATTATCCTTGCACAAATGTCACCGTGGCAAATTTGCCTCTCCAGGGCAGCTTTGGGAAGATTAGCAGTCTGTTCTTGATGCTGTGGTGATGCCGACAATTGCAGCATCGGTGTTGGGACGCATCAAGGGGCACGGTGTTCTCTATCCTGGTGAGGACACTTCACACCCCTCGCCACACCGGGAGCTGCTCCCGTGGAGGACTTACTCTGTGGCACTCATGGTGCCTGCGCCATATTTACTTCAACAGCTCCAGTGGTAGGATGGCGTTTCTTTGGGGCTGGCTTCTGGGAGGTGGGACTTTGCTTCCATTGTTTCCTATGGAATTCCGAAGATCTCGGTGACATTCGCAGAAGTGAGTCGCTGTGACTGCGGGTGTACTTGTGCCGACACCTAGTCTTACACGTTTGCATTTCCCGCTATGATCTCCCTGGAAATAGGGTAGACTAAGAAAAAGTGAGTGCTGCTAACAGCAGGAGGGTGAATGTCAATCATGATGGTAGCGGTTTGGAAGAGAAGAGATAGGGCAGGGGAATGATGTTCTTTGCAGTTCATTGAACCGTTGGAAGAAAAAGAATGGATTGATATGACGTACGTGAAAGGAAAGAACTTTTGTTTTTAAAAGAGACATAATAAATCTCTAATCAATATTTTAAAATGAACAACAGGGAAACTGACGTTTCATTCAACAAGTAGAACAAATACCAGGATCAAAGAAAACATCTTTCAGTAAATACAGAAAGGGCAGTGAAGAACAGAAAGAACAAGAGAAAGAGGACAGAATTGGTGTAGGACAGTAGAAAGACACAAACAAAGTGGTGAGAAAGGGACAGGAGTCATTGGTGAGGAAAGAGCCTGGGAGGCCATTCTAAGTGAGTGTTGCTTGATTTTTTTTTTTTAATATTATAACCAGTTGTTCAGCTGGGTGTGGGCTTCTAACTGTCATCATTTTTTAATTAAAACTTTTTGCCTTTTGTAGGTAAAGCTTCCTTACAGATGCCAAGCTGCTTCAAAACCTAAACATTTTTAGAAGAGGCATTAAAAATTCAAATGTCTAGTTTGTATTGGTCCCTATGGCTTCCATAGAGGCTGTTCTGCTCTTGGATCCTCAATAAAGAGATTTACATAGTATTCCTGCTTTTTTTTCCCCCAACTGTGCTCTGGAGTTTCCAGAATAATTGCCTATGAGGTCCCTTTGTAAAAATTGTCTATAGAAAAGAGTGGTATGTTGAATTACATTGATGCTGTTCAATCACAGAAGGTCATGAAGCTACAGACCGGCTATCTTCCACATTTTATTTCTCTGGCCCTCTTCTTAGGGAAGAACGCTGCTGCTTCTCCTCAAACTTTGTAGTTTTCTCCTTCCAGTTCCTGGGTTTCTATCATTACCGTCATGACCACCTTGTCAAACAAGCAACCAAAGTTCTGGGCTTGCAACCTCATCCTTCTTTTGTGTCTTTGGGAAATTACTTCAAATACCTCTGCCTTAATTTTCTCACTATAAAATGAGAATAATAAAAGCAATTTCAAATGTCTTCAGAGGCCAGGTAGGAAATGTAAATGTAAATTAGTTAAAAAAAAACAAAACAAGTCCAACTGCTAGAAACATAATCACCTTTTGGTGTCACTGAACTGTGGTTTAAACACAAGTACATGCACTACACATACACCAGAAAAGAAAAAAAAGCATGATGTTTGTTGTTCTCTACTTAAGAACTGGAAATCTGACATTTTACTGTTATACCAACGTCTCACAGTCAGGTCTTATGTTTTGTGCTGTGATGTAAGTACATTCAGCTCCAACTTCTTTACCCAGGAGAGAGATTTAGATGAATTCATTTTCATGTCAGAAAAGCGGCTGTTTGCAGAGGCAGACAGTTAAGCACATAGGTACAATCTTTGTGTACTGACTTTTACTGTCTTGAGATAGTTGAAAAACTCTGGTATTTCAACATGATCGTGTTTGAATGTTAGTGTTTCACTGAAGTTTGACAATGTCCATTTCTACTTTTTGATTCACAGTTTCAATATTATTTCAGAAAGGAAAAAGGGATTTATGGGTTCAATAATTCTAGTTATGAGCTTGTTAAATTCACAGTGATAGGAGTATAGGAAATAATACGTAGCAGCTTTATTTCTTGTTGTTTTTGTCTTAAGACTAGAAAGTCTTCAGTTCTGCCTGGTAATAGCTTTTTGGCAAACTGTGTCTCCCTCTAGTGATACAAATCATTATTCTCTTAAAACTACGTTAAAGGTTGGATCCGCTGAAAGAAATGTGTACTCCAGTCCGGACAAAAGCGTATTATTAAAAAAATAAAGTTAACACATTGATACCTGGAGTTTACTTAACTGCTTTGGTGAGGGATTTGGAGACTTATTTTTTCATATGGTTTTCAGGTAGGCATTTATTCTATATGATTATGTTCACTTTAGGCAGGTTTGTATAAATCACAGCTCTCCTAATACATTATTTTAGGAATAAACAGGTAATTTACATATTAATTGCTCTAGTGAACATTGGGAAACCCTGCAGCTTCCTAGACTTCAAAGGATAGAAACAAAAGCTAAATTTAACCCCGGATCATTAGGGTGTGTTGTAATTACAGAGGTAAATTCCATTTATTCCTTTATTCATTCCACATCCCTTAAACCCTCTCCTGAGTATCCACTCACTACAAGCCAGGTGCTGAAGAGGTTTAGATGAATGAGCCACAGTCATTGTTTGCAATGCATAGTCACAACAAAATTGTCTCAATAAGCATTTCAGAAATCTTCATATACTACTTTAGCATTCAATTATTTTAGTCTGCAGTGTTTATTTTGGGGACCTTGGACATCTTCCCTAGCTCAGGCGAGGCAAGCTCCTAAGTAAAGTACATCTGCATAGAGAAGAACTGCTAGGGCCGGAGGGACCCCCTTCCTGCAGATGTGCAGGCTCAATGTGCTTCTAAATCAATCAGGTTGCAGACAACCTGGGTCTGCTGCCTTCAAAACGAAAGAAGACTTTTTGTTTGTTTTTGAGATCGTTAGGCCTATGGGCATGGCGCCATCACAACCACCTAATTTTCGTATCTTTTGTAGAGGCAAAGTTTCACCATGTTGCCCGGGCTGGTCTTGAACTCCTGGCCTCAAGCCATCTATCTGCCTCAGACTTCCAAAGTGCTGGGATTACAGGCGTGAGCCACCACTCCCGTCCAAGAAGATGGTTTTGATAGTAAAAATAACAGTGCCCCAAGTCTTGACGACTGGCCTTCATGGCTGGGTGGGCCCGCGGGGTGAGCGTGGTTAGGAGGGAGGAGTGGAAGACTTCAAGAGCCAAGTCTAGGAAGATGCCCTATACAGCTCAGCTCTACCCAGATAAGCCTTGAAAAGCAGAACCCACATCAGCACCCTCAGAGGACTCACTTGCAGTGGGTCCTATATGTAAACAGACTTGGAGGGCTGAGGAACTCTGAGAGCAGAACTAGCGACTGGGAGTTGGGTGGGATGTGGGTGTGGGTGGGGGGAAGAAGGGCAGTTCACTGCATAGACACCCTGTGGGACTCTCAGCTGCTCCGACCCTCTCCACCCTTTCAGAGGCTTACTGCAGTGTAGTGACTTTTGGGAAGAATTAAATGTATCCAAGAAGCATCGTTTTTATTGTCCTCAGAGGCTGATTTAGACTTCTCCAGAGAAACGGAACCAATAGGATGTATCTCCGTATCTCTGCATGTATCATCTATCATTCATCTGTCTCTCTAGATTTATTTTAAGAATTGGCTGATGGGATTGTGATGGTTGGCAAGGCTGATATCTGTAGGGCAGGCTGGCAGGCTGGAGACCCAGGGAAGAGTTGATTTTGGGCAGAATTCCCTCTGTGCATGTCTGTCTGTGACCAAATTTTCTCATCTTGTAAGGACACCAGTCACATTAGATTAGGGCTCATCCTAATGACCTCAGGTTTTCTTAATCACCTCCGTAAAGACCCTATCTCCAAATATGGACACTCTTGAGATACCAGGGGTAGGACTTCAACTCATGAATTCTGGGGGAACGTGATTCACCCCAGGCATATTTTGTGTTTAAGAAATGATGTACAAGCAAACAGACTCCTCATATCAGTTTTAGGATGGCTGAAGGCCTACACCTGTACTGGACCTAACACTGTACAGTTTTAGCTACTTTAATAATTGATTAGTAGTCAGCTACTATCCTTATACCCAAGTTTGCAGATATGGAAACTGAAGCACCCAGAGATGAAGTCGTTGCCCAGAGGTATAAAATCAGGAAGTGGTAGCCCTGGGTGCTGGGCCGCGGCAGCTTAGCTCCAGGCAGGCACTTCCTTTTTTTTTTTTTTTTTTTTTGAGCTGGACTCTCTCTCTCTGTGGCCCAGGCTGGAGTGCAGTGGTGCCATCTTGGCTCACTGCAACCTCCGCCTCGTGGGTTCAAGTGATTCTTCTGCCTCAGCCTTCCCAGTAGCTGGAATTACAGGTGCCGGCCACCATGCCAGGCTAATTTTTGTATATTTAGTAGAGACTGGGTTTTGCCATGTTGGCCAGGCTGGTCTCAAACTCCTGACCTCAGGATGATCTGCCCGCCTCAGTCTCCCAAAGTGCTGAGATTACAGGTGTGAGCCACCACACCTGGCCAAGGCACTGTCATCAGTAGACTATGCCTGGAATTGTTGAGCACCCCCCTAAAGTGACGCTTCTCAACTTATGGTAGGAATCCTAGGGTCTTAGTTAAAATGCAGAATCGGGCCAGGCGCAGTGGCTCACGCCTGTAATCCCAGCACTTTGGGAGGCCTAGGCGGGTAGATCATGAGGTCAGGAGTTTGAGACCAGCCTGACCAACATGGTGAAACCCCGTCTCTACAAAAATACAAAAATTAGCCGGGCATGGTGTCCAGCACCTGTAATTCCAGCTACTCGGGAGGCTGAGGCAGGAGAATTGCTTGAACCCACAAGGCAGAGGTTGCAGTGAGCCAAGATCCCACCACTGCACTCCAGCCTGGGTGACAGAGTGAAACTCTGTCTCAAAAAAAAAAAATGTGGAGTCCTGGGTATGGCACCAGACTTACTGAATCAAAATCTACTATGAGCGGGAAGTGATGGGAATTTTCTGTATCTTTAATGGAAACTCTCCAGGGACATTTACAACCACAAAAACTGGAAGATTACTAGAATTATCCTGTAAGGTTCTCTAGCTTGCCTTGCAGTTCCTGACTCCAGTGTTTAATGGCCTTCACTGCCTTGTGGCGGCGGGGGGGGGGGGGGGGCGGGGGGAGGCGTTTGTTTTGTGGTTTATTCATTTATTTAACCAAAAATAACCAAGTAATGTTGCTAGGTGCCGGGGGTTTAAAGGA